>MJUT01003642.1:18510-42391 GCA_002080005.1 Gigantidas platifrons | reverse complement strand
GGTTAGGAATAAATTCATTTATTATTAAAAAACTGACCCAACTTTTTCCACACTTTTTCTTTTTAATAAACATTCAAAAACAACACACTGGAAACATCATATACATGTTATCATTCAGAATGTGAAAAAATGGCATATTTTCAATGGGAAAAAAACATGGGGCTCTTGTTTTTTATGAAAATTACACTAAAATGTAACATTTAAATAAAAAGAACAAAAATTATTTTCACAATTTTCAATGTTGTTTTTTATCTTTGAAATATAAATGCACAATCATGTGTAATTACCCCAATAAATATAATAATTTAAATGATGCTCATTACATTTGGTATACATCTTTAAGAAAAATGTACAAAAAATGTAATCCTTATTTGTCTGGTAAATTTTCAAGGCTGCAGCAATAAAAAAAAATCACTATGATTTCAAAGCATGCCTTAGTTCAAATATCCTTATACCCTTGGCTAACTGGAAAATATACATGTATGCTTCCATACTAAAGTAAAAAAGCTCTTTTTCCCATGAAGTGGTATTAATGAAGTTCGAACTGCAGACTCATATGGAGCATCTGAGTTCATGTCTGTCCTGATTTTTAGTTGTGTTGCTCAATCTTCAGTTTTTTGGGTATTCGTGATTTTTTTATCAGTCATTAAATATTTGTTGTGTTTGTCATGTTATACTTGTATATTTATATCATATATTGTTACTGAAGTAATATATTGACCCTTTAAGACTATTTAAGCTACTAACAGTTCATGTTGTAGCTCTAAAAAAAAGGTTTCATGAATCACGAAAACATTTAGCAACTTTTTAATGAATATTATTACCTGATATAATCAGTGTCAATAAACACAATTTAAACATTTAACCATCCTATGGTGAAGATTAAAATACATGTACATCTGTAGTTAATAATACATGTATGTCTTAAATGCAGTCCTTTGTACAAGATGCTTTTGAAGTACTTGTTTGAGTGTTTTATTTATCTGTATGTGTACTTTATGTAACATTACAATCATTATGGCTTCTATAGTACAAGGTAGTACATTTCAATAAAGTTGAAAAGATGTCAGTTCAAATCTGGCTGGAAGCTAATCTATGAATTTTTTAATTGTGTGCTTGATCATATTGACTGTATTAACTTCAAATTAAGCAACTTGGGCACAAGTCTCTAGCTCTTTAATGAAAGTTTTGAAGGATTGCTAGTGCTCCTTTTTCAGTGTGATTTTTATATGACCACAGAAATTTTGTTGTGGTGGTATTATGTTACAGGTCTGTGGTCATCAGTCTGTAGACAAAATGGTTTCCTACCTATCTCATTGGTGGTGTAATGGTTAACATGCTCGCCTTGAGTGTGTTAGATCTATGGGATAGAGCCCCAGTCTGGTCAAACTAAAGACTATACAATTGGTATTTGTTGTTTCTGTGCTAAGCATGCAGCATTTAGAAGTAAGAACACAGACTGGACTGCTAGGAATCAGGATATTCATTAATGTGACCGAGTGGAGTGATGTGTCTTCTCACAGACTGTTGTTTTCTTTATTAGACACCAACGATTTTATTAGTGAAAAGGGGGGAGGGCCCTTTGTTTTTTTTAATGTCAGTAGAGAATCCTTTTTTTTTTCACACATCAAGTAGAGCAAAAATATTTTTTATCCATACATGATGATGAGGTACATTTTGTAGAAGATACATGCATATCATTATGAGACCTAAAAAAATAATTGTTTTTTAGGGTTACCTGTGAAAAAGGGTAATCTGGATTTTTTTTTTGATATGATATATTTGGCAAGCAGATGTTTGACTGTGTTTGTTGAGAAAAACGAATAAAATAGCTAGGATAGGCACTTACTTTTAGGTAGGGTCAAGTTAGCCTAAACAAACTATATTTCTTAGGGCCGAGGTGTATTCATGTCAACTTTAAAAAAAAAAAAAATTGGACATAGTGGAAAATAAACTATTTTTATTCTAAACCCCCCCACTCGATAGTAAAATGGTTAGTGCTTTATGTCTTAGAGGAGGAGCCATTCCGTAAGTAAAAATAATATAAACTTTTTATTCAATCAACACTGGAAGACATCTAGCATACACTTTTTCAGTGTATATGATAATAATCCCGACAGACACCTCGGTGATGTCATTGAAATGTGCCGAGAAAACCACGTCGTATTTCCCTGGCGTCCACGGACCTCTTGTTGCATGGTCAATCTTCTTGATAGATATCCCTCACTTATAATTATTAATAACAGCATTTGTGGCATTTTACACGAATATATATAAATCAATATCGTAGTTTACATTAGTTACGTTATTGATGCTAGCCGAGGAGTTCCGAAAGTAATAACTGATAGAACACATGCGCCACCTATTAGCGTAAAAATCGTAGGTGAACCCCATTAGATTTTGTCATCACAAAGAATGAGATAGAAAAAGCTATTAGATCTCTTAAAAACTCCAAAGCAAGTTGTCTAAGTATAATAATGGAACCATATTTGGTCGTTCTTTCGTCGGGGGAATTTTATTACCATGAGTCATACTGCGACGTCGTCATGACCATATATGAATTTTCAAATTTGTGTGACGTCAGTTCCGGGGGTGGGACTATGCCCCTATATGGGAAATGGACGGGGTCTACCCATATGGGTCCCTCCATCCCTCCACGGGGTTTTGGGGTGCATAAAACTGATAACTCCCTACTACTTCTCGGAATCGGATAAAATTCTTGTAGACAAATCACCGCTTCATTTTCTGATTTCACTGTTTGATTTCCAGGTCGCTTTTGCTCGATTTCTACACCTACTGTTTCGGAAGAATTACTCGAAGTAATACAATTTGTTCAAACGGAATGTTTACTACAGATTTTATATATAAACGTCTGAAAAAGTAGCAAAAAAGTATGTACCGGTGTATTATATGTTATTCAGCTATCAGACAGGGTATATAATGTGACATTCCCGGCTTATGATCTATATTCCCTGAGGCGCAGCCGAAGGGAATATATATCCTAAGCCGGGAATGTCACATTATACATAGCTGAATAACAGATATATTACGGATTTAACCATAGCTGAATAACAGATATATTACGGATTTAACCATTGTTTTTGTTCAAATACAGAATACAACCGTATTAAATATATTTGTGTCTTTTATTTTCATTTTTCGTATTTTAAGATGTCCCTTTCCATACCTCTGACATTCTTTCTACAATGACGTCAAAATATGTGTGACGTCATATTTCATGTATGATGTGTCTCATGAAGGAAAATCCTGTACTAAATTTCTAAATCAGCACAATTTCATATGTAGAAAATTGTATAAACTTTATAAGTATAACATTAGTATATCACATAACAAAACAACGGGTTTGTGAAGCAATTTCAACAATTTAAATGTTAACAACATGTAAGCAAAACCTTGGTTTGGCCCCATGACGTCGAACGTTTGCAAGGCTCAGCGTTTTGTTTATTTTGATGTTCATCACGTCATGGTACAGCCGTGGACCATAGGGGTTTGCTGAATCGACCAGGTATTTGTGACGAAATTATCTGCGTTGTAATATTTTGTTGTTGATACATCCGCTTTGAGTATAAAAACAGCATTTAATTTGGTAAAAATGCATTTATTATTCCGTATTATGCTATTGATTCAGTGAAGCGTAATTTTTTGTCGTCCATGTTGCTATCGTTTTAAAGTAAAAGTTAAGTAAAGTAATTTTTATTTAAAGTCGGAAGCATATACATTTTGTATATACAAATACAACAAAGAACATGAGCTCTTTAGAGCTCTTTAACAGACTTGATATTTTAGCAACTACCAACAAATCATCACATGGTTAAACATACATAAAATCATAGTTATAGAGATACATATAGCATAAATAAAATACATGCATAATTAAAAGCACAAGGGCAAGCTGCAAGCGTAATACATAATAAAGATATAAAATAATAATAATACATTTAAATTAAGTATTTAAAAGATTACACATTTAAAGCAATAAAAGCGACTTCATGTTTTAAAAGCAGAAATAACAAGCATCACAGAGGTTAAAAATACTTAAATAACACAAATAAGCCTTTTTATAGTTCTGCAAACATACATAGCTACACATGTCATGAAAGAGAGTCTCATAGCATAAATAAAATACATGCATAAATAAAAGCACAAAGACAATCACAGCACATGAGCAAATAGCATATTTAAAGCGAATAGGAGGCATCAAAAGTTTAATTCTGAGGCAGCATTAACAGGTCACAGTTTACATGAGTACAATTTTCTGAGAAATACCAGTTAGAGATAAAAAAATTTGAACTGCCCAAAAGTGGAAAGACTCCTTGCATGGTTTGGTAAGGAGTTCCACAGTGTTGCTGCCTCATAACTAAAACTCTTTTTACCATACCTTGTTGTTCTTGGTCTAGGTACATCAACTGTGTTTTGGTATCTAAAATTATAAGAATTTTCTTTAATTGTTATGATATTTTGTATAAATTCAGGGCTGGATTTGCTTAGAATTTTGAAAGTCTCTAATGCCATGGTTCTCATACGTCTGATTTTAAGTGATGGTAATTTTGATTGGTCTAATAAAAAGTTGTAAGAATTGGCGTAATCGACATATAAATCTTAGAGCTCGTTCCTGAATTTTTTCGATCTTGTTAGTGTTTTTTTCGGTGCAGAAATGCCATGTTAAAGGACAGTAGCTGAGGTTTGACATGATGAAAGAGTGGTAAATGGTCAGTTTAGCGAGTCTGTTTAAATGTGTACCAATCCTTTTTAAAACGTTAAGTTGACGTGCAGCTTTTTTACAGATGTTTGATATATGAGTGTTAAAGTCTAGTTTAAAATCGACTTTTGGGACTAAAATATACACCCCTTCTGTTTTCCGAATATATGCTGACATTCATCGGCTGAAGAACCAATGAAAATTTGTGTAACAAACTAAATCCGTAATATATGTATATACGTATGAAAATTAAACCAAACAGTGCTAGAATTATAGATTTTTGAGCTGTCAAATTTTTGTTCATCCCTCGACGAGATTTGAACTCACACCACTGATACACTGCAGCACCAATCGCTTAGCCTTACGTCCAGCGCCCTAGACCACTCGACCACATCCGCTCCATAAAAAAATGTAGCTTCAATAGTCGAAGTGTTACCTTGTCTAGTAATGAAAATCTAGAGTTAGACATGACATGTGTCTAATCATGTGTAGATGGTACTTAATATTTTAATTTGACAGCAATCTAACTCAGCAATTTTTAATATATTGTATAGGATAATGAAGAATTCATTATACAGTCATATATATATATATTGTATCGGATGTATGTCAACATAATTAATAAGAAGAGTTTGAAGGTACCAAAGGGGTAACCAGAATCCGTAAATCGAAGAAGGACAGACAACACAACGGTCAAAAGAAAAAGGACAAACAACGATCTACAAAACTTACACATAAAACTAAAGATCGAGTAACACGAACTAAAAACCAGGTGTGAACTCGGTTGTTCTAATCAACAGCCCGCATGTTCTAAGATACGTCGCTCCACTCAGGCACATTATCCTGATTATATGAACCAGTCTTTGCTCTTTCTGCTTAATGCTGCGTGCTTAGCGGAGAAACAACAAAAGCAATTTTATTTTAGCTGATTAGACCAGACGGGGTTCAATCCCACGATCTATCGTACTTGAGGGGAACACACTAACCATTACCCAACCGATCCGATTCCCAAGTAATTTAAACCTAGTTGAATAACTAATTCTTTGCTCAGCTTTCGAACTGTGAAATTCGTCTCCGCCGTGCATATGAAAAGTAATTTTTTACGACATAAATAGTACTATTCCCAAAATTTTTATATTTATAAAAAATATACATATATATATATATATACATGTATATTTTTATAAATATAAAAATTTTGGGAATAGTACTATATATATATATATATATGTGCTGGTGGATATGACAGCAAAGACTGTTCCCACGAGAGCAAACAACCTTCCTATTCGATTCCGAAAATTCCAAATCAGTGATTGTTTGATCGATTGATTGTTGTTTAACTCCAATTTTAGCAATATTACAGCTGTATCTGGGTGTGAACAAATTTTATATATTAAATTCCTTAACTGCAACTGTACAAGACCATTTGAAATAAAGCATATTTGTGTATATAACAATCTGGTTTCAAATCAGGGCAGTGTATATCATTGACTAATTGAGATGTTAACCCCTAATTCTTCCATGTGCTTCTGGCGACCAAATATACACAATAAATGAACCAACCACCCAAATGCTTTGTTTACTTAAAGCAATGAAATTAAAAATAAACAAGGGCAACGCAAACCGTGGCGTATTCCCTCGCCTAAAAATTTGACCCGGTGACCTTGACCTTTGACCTATGACCTTGAAAATCAATAGGGTTTCAGATTTTCTTAAGGACTAAGTATGTACCAAGTTTGGTCAAAATCCATTGAAGGATGTTGATTCTAGAGAGTTCACAAGGATGTTACGCGGTAACATTTGACCCGGTGACCTTGACCTTTGACATATGACCTTGAAAATCAATAGAGTTCCAGATTCTCTTAAGGACTAAGTATGTACCACGTTTGGTCAAAATCCATTGAAGGATGTTGATTCTAGAGTGTTCACAAGGATGTTATGCGTAAAACTTTGACCCAGTGATCTTGAACTTGACCCATGACCTTGAAAATCAATAGGATTCCATATTTTCTTAAGGACTAAGTATGTATCAAGTTTGGTCAAAATCCATTGAAGGATGTTGATTCTAGAGTGTTCGATAATAAGCTACCTTAACTTGCATTCAGAATCCGAGACGAATATAACTTGCGTATGCATTATGCGACCACGGGTCCCCATTTATCAATATTGACACCTCGCACGCATACTGTATCCAATCGAGATGCCCCACCAATTTTGAATGAATGAAAACGAATATCACCTTTAACATCACAAATATATAGCTTTCTGTTTCTTGACAATACTGAATTGTTGAAATGAACATATAAAGGGAGACGACAAAACGGATGTCTAACGTCTAAAAACTAACAATTGATCAGGGAAAATATCATCTGAGAAGTATCAAGGTAACACAATTATTTCTTTGCTCAGCTTTCGAACTGTGAAATTCGTCTCCGCCGTGCATATGAAAAGCAATTTTTTACGACGTAAATAATACTATTCCCGATAACAAATTTATAAAAGCAGAGGTGAACAAGAATGATTCTTTACTTGACGTTCACATTTTGGTAAGTGTTTCTACTATTTCGTGTAATCTTAAGTCTGATTTCGTAGCATTTCTTTTCTGTGTACACCTTTTTGACACTATAAGGCTATTATTTGTGTCTTCTAGTACAAGAACGTTGTGTGGGGTCTGGCATTTCTGATGGCTTTAGGTTTGCTTCATACCATGATCTAGACTTCGAAATTGACAGTGAGATAAAGTGTTGCTGCTAGCAAGAGAGCTACTAAACCAAGGGTTCCTAATGGAGTTGTAGTCATCACTTCGAAAGTAACCACCAACAGCTGTTTAACCGTTACGGAATACCTGTGTCCCAAATAACTAAGGATATGTTCTGTTTGTCGTAATCATATTTCGGTCCTTTCCTCATTCATGACATATCTTATTATTGGTAGAGATAAATCTTACTTTATCAAAAAGCATTCAAAATATAAAAATAAATATAAACAGGACGAGACCATTCACATGTTAATATTTTTAATCGACAACATATCTGTCCTGTTTGATAGACGGATGTTTCAACAAACGATTGGTATTCCAATGGGTCGAATTGCGCTCCGCTACTCATCGACTTGTTTCTACATGTTTATGAGGCATACTTCCTTCAAGAACTTCTCAAGATTAAATATAGAAAATTAGCCAAATCCTTGGATTCCAGTTTCCGCTATATAGATGGTGTTCTCTCACTGAACAATTCTCGATACGGTGATTATCTACATCGCATCTATTCAAATGAGCTTATAGTTACGGATACTACTGATACTCAAAAGTTTGCTTCTAACCTTGACCATCACCTTGAAATCGACAACAGAAGATTAAAATCTATAACTGCCAAGAGTTTTATCGGACTTGACTGTATGTGTATATATGAGTATGAAGGTGGATGCCTTATAAGAAGCAGGAACTGCTTACCCTTCGCGAGCACCCGAGTTAACCCCCGGTATTTTGAAGGGATTCGTGTTGCTCATCGTTTTAATTCAGTTACGATTTCCGCATGAAAACGATGTTCTGTTCGTCTTTACCTCCAGTTGTTTGTGGTAGAGCTCATGTCTTATTTACGTTATTTGTGTTTGTTTGCGCAGAGTGGTGTCCAACACATCTTGTGTTGTGTTTTTGCTTTCTTTGTTTTCGTTTTGCGTACCGTTGTCAGTTTCTCTGGATTGTCCATAGTGATTTCCCCTTCGTTATTCTCTAACGTTTATTGGTGTTAGGGGTATCAGTTTTGTCTGTTTCTATGATTTTGAGATTGGATTTTGGAACTGTTCCGACAGTCTTGTATTTTAGAACTGTTCCGGCAGTCTTGTATTTTAGAACTGTTCCGACAGTCTTGTATTTTAGAACTGTTCCGACAGTCTTGTATTTTATAAATGTTCCGACAGTCTTGTATTTTAGAACTGTTCCGACAGTCTTGTATTTTAGAACTGTTCCGGCAGTCTTGTATTTTAGAACTGTTCCGACAGTCTTGTATGTTAGAACTGTTCCGACAGTCTTGTATGTTAGAACTGTTCCGACAGTCTTGTATGTTAGAACTGTTCCGACAGTCTTATATTTTAGAACTGTTCCAACAGTCTTGTATTTTAGAACTGTTCCAACAGTCTTGTATTTTAGCACTGTTCCGACAGTCTTGTATTTTAGAACTATTCCGACAGTCTTGCATTTTAGAACTGTTCCGACAGTCTTGTATTTTAGAACTGTTCCGACAGTCTTGTATTTTAGAACTGTTCCAACAGTCTTGTATTTTAGAACTGTTCCGACAGTCTTATATTTTAGAACTGTTCCGACAGTCTTGTATTTTAGAACTGTTGCGGCAGTCTTGTATTTTAGAACTGTTCCAACAGTCTTGTATTTTAGAACTGTTCCGACAGTCTTATATTTTAGAACTGTTCCGACAGTCTTGTATTTTAGAACTGTTCCGGCAGTCTTGTATTTTAGAACTGTTCCGGCAGTCTTGTATTTTAGGACTGTTCCGACAGTCTTGTATTTTAGAACTGTTCCGACAGTCTTGTATTTTAGAACTGTTCCGACAGTCTTGTATTTTATAACTGTTCCGACAGTCTTGTATTTTGTTGTTTTTCATTTTATTAGCAAATTTCTAAAAACAAGGGAAAGGTGAACTTGGGTACTTTGACTCTACTTGTGTTTGGAGTAAATCCTTTAACATCACGACTAAGGTTTCGATTGGATGTTGGAACTGTTCTGACAGTGTGTTATTTTCTTTACATGTTTGTATCTGTCACTAACCAGAAGATAACTGCTCAATGTGTTATTTTCTTTACATGTTTGTATCTGTCACTAACCAGAAGATAACTGCTCAATGTGTTATTTTCGTTACATGTTTGTATCTGTCACTAACCAGAACTGCTCAATGCTTGTCTATTTGTTTGTTTGAGGTTCCCAAAGGAGTGGTTCGTGTTATTGTAGTTTGTTATATTGTCCACAATTACAGTTTTACTCCTTTCTTTAAACTATACGTGATTTCCGTGGGAAGCCAATGGCATAGGGAATAGCTAGAGTCTCTCATTGTACTTGTTGCAATACAAATATTCACCAATAGTTCATCCCAGTGACACCCTTTTTTCGAAACCAATGTTTTCTTTGAGTTAGGGTTATGAGTTAGGGTTATGAGTTAGGGTTATGAGTTAGGGTTATGAGTTAGAGTTATGAGTTAGGGTTATGAGTTAGAGTTATGAGTTAGCGTTATGTGTTAGGGTTATGAGTTAGGGTTATGAGTTAGGGTTATGAGTTAGGGTTATGAGTTAGGGGTTATGAGTTAGGGTTATGAGTTAGGGTTATGGGTTAGGGTTATGAGTTAGGGTTATGGTGTTTAATGCCACTTTAACAATATTGCAGTTATTTCGTAGCGGTCAGTTTTATTGGTAGAGGAAATGGATTACCTGGAGAAAATTGACAAACTTTATCATGATATATTGTTGTATCGAATACACCTCGCCCGATCGGGGTTCGAACTGACAACGTTAATGGTGATATGCTCTGATTGTACAGGTAGTACAGGTAGTTGTAAATCCAACTACCATACGATCACGACCACAACGGTCCCTGTTTTCTTTGGCAAATTTGCTCTCGTCATGGACATAGCTAAAACATTGTTATTTTGACGACAAAAAAAAATAATAGACAAACAAGATATCGTATATGTAAAAACATCCACATGTAAAATCTCTTATTTGTCAACAAAGCATCAATATAGTCAAGATAAACATCATAATGTTTTATTTAATTGATTGAAAAAGTAACAAGATATCATGCAGTTAAACTTTAGTACATACAACAAAATCAATCGTAAATATTGGATTTAATTATGTAAGTCTAAGCCATCCTCTGTTGATTGAGTCATCCTCTACATCTGGGTCTATTTTTACATTTGCAAATCCTAACGGCACAGTTTCACAATCGCCTCTTATAAATCGAGATGCAGCATCGTAAGATGCTCCACCAGCAAACACAGTTTGAATTTGGAGGTCGTAGATATGATAACTGAAAAATAAGACATTTTCAAGAGTTAGATCTTTTGACAACATTTTCTGATACCAATATCAATCAGACATAATTTATTTAAAATATAGAAAACTGTAACAGTGAACTTCTCGATCAGGGCGAGGTGTACAACATTATGTTTGTCTGTGACTTGCGACAGGTCGGTGGTTTTCTCCAGGTCCTCCGGATTCCTCCACCAATAACTGAAATATTTTGAAAACGGTGTTAAACACTATCAAATAAACAAACTATAAACGCTGAAATATATAACAAAAGTTCAAGAACCGAAAAAATATTGGTCATTTCATTATCTAAATATCATTAATAGAACATTGCTATACAATTGATATCTATGCTTTCATATGAAAATCATTCGATTATTTTAGAAAAAATCTTACTTGAATCCATCAAAGAAATATATTGTTCTTGAATCATAGTACAGCACCGCATTGATACCATTCGGAACGCCACTGAATCTTTGACCGATGAGTCGATTTGATCCCGGCACTGAACGTTTCGTACTCAAATCAAACAACCAAACCTGACTCACCTAAAAAGAAATGATATTGCAACATTTTATAAATTTAGTCAATATTAAATGTCCCTTTAAACTATGCTCTTGATAAAACTATTTCTATCTATTATAATATGTCTTATTTCCATTCTTTGTGTTTGTTTGCGGATAGTGGTTCCCAACACATATTGGTTGTGTTTTTTTCTTGTTTTTCTTATTTTTGTGTTTCCAATGTTGCCAGTTTCTCTGGATTGTCCTTTTTGGTACCGTACTCTCTAACGTTTATAGATGGATATAAACCAGTTCACTTCTGTTTTTCTAACTGACTTCGGGATTTAGGACTTCAGTACTGGTGAGGAGGGAAAAAGGTGTTAACTATTCTAAATCATCTTGTCTAAATTCCGGTCTTAATCTATTCAAAATCATCTGGTCTAAATTCCAGTTTTAACCTATTCTAAGTCATCTGTTCTAAATTCCGGTTTTTGTTCTAGCCTCTATCCGATATGCCCTTTACTCTGCTATTTCTTCTGACTTCAACAGTGTGCAACTGGTGGAGTAGGAACTGCTGACACGCCCGGAGCATCGGAGTTCACATATGGTGGAGTAGGAACTGCTGACACGCCCGGAGCATCGGAGTTCACATCTGGTGGAGTAGGAACTGCTGACACGCCCGGAGCATCGGAGTTCACATCTGGTGGAGTAGGAACTGCTGACACGCCCGGAGCATCGGAGTTCACATCTGCATTTTAGTGGGGTTCATGTTGCTCGATCGTCAGTTTTCTGTGTAGTTAAGAAATAATTCATGGTAGCCCGAATTTATATTATTTTTACCACGGATAGGCACTTTATGCCTATATTGAGGGGTAAAATAATTGGCATAAAGTGCCTACCCATGGTAAAAATAATATAAATTCGGGCTACCATGAATTATTTCGATTCTAATATGTAAAAATTGGTAAAATAAATTGTCGATGACGTAATAAATTACAATAGGTGTAGGTATATATTATTTTTACCAAGGGTTTGGACTCAAAGCGTTTGAAGGACGTGATATTAGAATGTTTTGTAGATCATTATTTGTCCTCTCGTCCTTGTTTGTTGTATTGATTATCCTGTTATTTACGGTGTATGATAACCCCTTTGTTATCTTCACACATTTCTGATAGCGTGGATAGACATGTCGCCCCACTCGGACACATTATCCTGATTCGGAGCCAACCAATCTTTCTCCTTAATTCTGCATGCTTATCGGAGAAGCAACAAATACCAATTTCATAGTCTTTGGTTTGACAAGATCGGGATTCGAGGGGAGCACGCTAACCGTTACACCACAGATGCGGTTAAGTTTATTTGCGATCGACCATAATTACAGAGGTTAAACATAGAAATATAATGATACTTCATTGTCATTTAAACATACCATAAACAGCTTGTGACAGATATAAGAACTTATACATAACAATCAATAACAGATTGTTTTGTTCTTTGTCCTCCCCCCTCCCAGAGAGTGTGCCGGGGTAGAATAGGAACCAGGTTTCTCCGTCCTAGAGGCACTAGACCTTTAAAAGGAGCCAACCCCGCGGGAACCCCGGGATATAGAAATGAGACCGAGAGCTTCTTCGGCTTGAAGGTGCGTCCGTCGGTTGTGCGGGATGTATAAATTCACAACCAACCAGTCCTTCGGATGAGACGTAAATAAAACCGAGGTCCCGTGTTGAGAGATATCCACCCTCTTCGCACGTTAAAGAACCCGGTGTAACAATTCATTATGAGCATTATTGCTCACGATGAGTGGTCCATAGGAGACCTGTTGCACTGGCAAAATTCTCCGTCCCTACCCATCACCTTTCCTTGTTTCGAGTTCCGTGGCGTTTAAATTTTTTTTCTCGTCCTGAATATAGCTGAAAAATTGCTCGCTGGACGTTAAACATCAATCAATCAATCAATCAATCAATCAATCAATCAATCAATCAATCAATCAATCAATCAATCAATCAATCAATTAATCATGTTATTTGTCCTCACTTCTAAAGAACTTAATAACTAACGGGTTTTTTTTACGATAAAAAAAATGAGTTTTGGTATTATTTTGAATGTATATACGACGATAAATTTTAAAGTCTTAAGATGTTGAATCAAACCTAACAAAATTGTATCAATAAATTAATCAATTTTTAAAGCATGCAACATTAAGTGTTTCTATAAATAAATCAATTGAAAAATATGTCATATCAAATGTTGTAACATAAATACGCATTTTTCCTTTGATGTTTTTATGCAGTAATCAACTTAAAAATAGTTAACTTTTACAAACCATAGTCTAACAAGAAGATCTTGATGTTATTCCATGATTTTGACGTCATAGATCTGTTATTCTATGATTTTGACGTCAGATCTTGATGTTATTCCATGATTTTGACGTCATCATGTAATTTCTGTTACAAAACATATATACCATGGATCTTACTCATGAACTTATTTTAACCAACTCATCCTTCGGATTCGTTGGTTTAAATAAGTTAATTCGTAAGATCCATGGTATATAATACTTATCTAGAAATAAATAAACTGAAAAGCATGTAGTAAGAAATAGTATCTAGAAATATAATACATTACTTACGCCAAATATGTATATTTCGGTTGCACTGATTGCAAATGCTCCACGTGGAACCTCTGGAAAGCTCTCAGTCCCCCCTAGTACCCAGAAATTTCTGACAAACTGGGCATTATTGTCAAACTCATAAATTCTCATTCCTGTAAAAAAAACAAAACAAATAGATTAAAGTAAAATACGATTAATAACGGTTATACACCCCAACTAGAGATAGTTTCTTGATAATTGTTTCACGTTCCGCTATATAGACGATCTATTTTTTTCCAAATAATTCTAATATTGGTGATTTTAGTACTCACATTTAACTCATTGAGCTTGAATTAAGGGATACCATAGATAAAGCTATGTCTGCTTCATAGCTTGAACTACACATAGTCATAGGAATTGACAGTGAAAGCCGTTTAAGAATGAAACATTACGACAAAAGAGACGATTTCAATGTTCCAATTGTGAACTTTCCATTTATAAGTAGCAACATTCCAGCAGCATCTGCATATGAAGTATATATCTCCCAGTCGATATTCCAGAGATTGTAGTTCCTATCATGATTTCTTAGATAGGGTTATTGTTAACTAGGAATCTACTGAACCAAGGGTTCTTAGTGTATAAATTGAAGTCAACACTTCGAAAATTTGATGTATTGCTAAATAACATTTTGCCCGTAGACATTTCGCCACATTCGTACTTATCATCACAACTAGTCATTGTTTGTTCACTTTGATGGTGTGTGTGTAGCGCAGACGAATCGAATACCATTTAGGGATCGACCATTTAACTTGTAGGGGGGGATTATGGTTTTTTTTTCATTCAGAATTTTTTTTTCGGACAACACGAGAGTTAGAATATTAACTTTTTTTTGTCGCGCGAAGCGCAATTTTTTTTTTCAGAATTTAACATTAGGTTATATGACAAAAACTCTGAATCAGATTTTTTTTTCCCTCCACCAAAATCAGAATATTTTTTTCAGCAACATTGGGAATCAGATTATTTTTTTAGGAAAAAACCATAACCCCCCTTCAAGTTAAATGGTTCCCTTAGTTTAGTCTGTGGTTTGATGCAGTCGACGATCGAACACACAAATCTTCCACACTCCACACGCGGTATAAACAGTCATTATACCACCGAGGTGGTCTACTTCTTACAGTGCACGCCGGTAAATGTTCAAATATAAATGTACAACTGTTTGATGAAGTACTACTAACCTCTAATAAAGTATACATAAGATGTTTCTGGAATAATGAAAACTGCATCTGGGGAAAATGGAGCTCCAATAAAAACGCTTTCTGTTCTTCTTATCCTCTGAAGACCTGTATTATCATCCAGGAACATAACATAAACATCTTGTACAAAAATTAACGTTACTCCTGGAGATGCAGCTACAAAAGACATACACATAGATCAGTCATTAAATTAGTTCCGGTGTCTTATAGTAAACCTTCCGCATAGCAAACCTTCCCCCGGAATATTTACTATATAGTAAACATTCTCCCCTCGGAATATTTGTTATGTAGTAAACCGTCCCCCCGGATACTTTACTATATAGTAAATATTCCCCAGGGGGGAAATTTACTATATAGCAAACATCCCCCCGGATATTTTGCTATATAGTAAATGTTTCCCCTTAATCCGGATAATTACTATTGATTCGGAATTTAGCACCTTAATGGTGTTAATTTTAATTGTTATATACCATTAATAATATCCTGTTATGATTAAAAGATAAAAAAGCACATGCTTTGCATTAAAAAAAATGTACGGAGCCGTTTTGCAGTATAATAGCACATATTTCCCCTATAATACGTAAAATCCGAACCGTTTACGGTTAGGTAGGAAGGTTTACTATGCGGAAATAAATACTATATAGTAAACGTTGACCCATGGAGGAAGGTTTACTATATATAGCGACGCAAATGCTAAGGGCAGATAATTCCATTTTTTACCGGGAAATGTTTTGCGCATGATCTGAATTTTTTTTTTCGAGTGCCTCTGAATTACATCGTTTCACCATTACACTGAGACTAGAGAAGTGTCGAATGGTATTGATACATATTCATGAGATAATGAGGAATATTTATATTGAGATTTTCCAGAAATCGACTTTGAAATGAGGTAAGATACACAGGGGCCAGATGAGTTTTTTCATGTACCTATATACCTATATACCAACAAGGGTACGAACTCGGAAGTAATCAAAATTTAGGTATTTCTTGTTTAACTGAGTAGAAAAAAATACCAGAAATTGTATACATATAAAGGTGATATAGACTGAAAGCTGAATATTTTTTCTTTAGAAACAAACTTATTTGAACCCCGTACATCCAAAAATAAAAAAGTTACAGCAGACCAAACCCGTACTTTCTGCTAAAAATGGCCAGGTCGGACAAAAGGGTGGCCAGCTAACTTTCACATGACTGGAATGAAATTGAAACGAGCGTCCTGATTGGTCGAGTTGAAGGTCGTCAAAAATATCGACAAATCAGGGCGCTCGTTTCAATTTCATTCCAGTCATGGCGGTTCAGAATGAGAGAGTTCCGCATTAGATAAAAGGATAATACTGAGTGATTTGGACATAAATTCTACGGAAAGGTAGGAATTGTTTATTCAATTTATCGATTGGAAGAGACGTCGCAAGTAAATACACGAATTACATTGCAGATAAGCCTTCCAGTCATGTGAAAGTTAGCTGGCCACCCTTTTGTCCGACCTGGCCATTTTTAGCAGAAAGTACGGATTTGGTCTGCTGTAACTTTTTTATTTTAGGATGTACGGCGTTAATATAAGTTTTCTTCTAAAGAAAAAATATTCAGCTTTCAGTCTATATCACCTTTATATGTATACAATTTCTGGTATTTTTTTCTATTCAGTTAAACAAGACATACCTAAATTTTGATTACTGCCGAGTTCGTACCCTTGTTGGTATATACAATGTACTATATAACTTTACTAAAAAAAATATGCACCCCTACATACTAGATATAACTTTACTAAAAAAAAATGTATGCTCCCTACATGCTATAAGTATAATATGTGGGGGTGCATATTCTTTTAAATAAAGTTATATATACAATGTAGGTATATAGGTACATGAAAACAACTCATCTGGCCCCTGTGGTAAGATACGGGGAATCGAAAAGTTCACTTTACGTTAAAAAATACTTTCCGTCAAAATAAATCATTTAAATGTGAAAAAAAAAATGATCAGTTATAAATAATTAATCATCAACAATGACTGAAATATTTTTAAACCCATGTGTTAATATAGAAAATATGTACTTTCAAGAAGCCCGAATTTTAGTGAAACGCAGTTGTCTCCCTGATTTCACTCTCTACAGACTACATAGGACTTTTAACTAGGTAAATTTACCAAAAATTATATATGATGTGGAATTGTTTTTCTTTTCATCATATATACAGACAGTAAATTGAATTTTCTGTGTGCATATTGTTCTTTTTATTTATGAATTCCAATTCTGTTGAGATTATAATGCATTTTTTTTTATCTGAAGTATGTTTATTTCAGATTATTAAGTCTGTATTTTTTTAAAAATTGGAAACAATTAACGCTAAAATGGGATTTTCGACAAAAAACAATAATGTTAATTTCTTGCTTATTAAAGGAGATATGTTAAAAATTCAACTTGTTTTAAAATAAGGTATAACTTTCTATGTTTGTCATTTAGAAAAAAAATCAGTTTGCGTCCCTACTATATAGTAAATCTTCCGGGGGGGGGGGGGGTTAATAAACTATGAGGGGGGGTTTACTCTATGGCACCGGTACCATTTTGGTCATGATCGTAAGGTAGTTGGATTTACAACTACCTGTGTAATCAGTGCCTATCACCACTAAAGTTGTGAGTTTGAATCCCGCTTATAGCACGGTGTCCTCAATACAACACTATGTGATAACATTTGTCAGTGACTTGTTGCGGGTCGTTGGGTTTTCTCCAGTTTCCTCCACCAATAAAACTGAAATATTGTTGAAAGTAGCGTTAAACACCATAACCATAACCACTTAAATTTGTTCCAGGAGAATACCGTAAATTTGTTCCAGGAGTATACCGTAAATTTGTTCCAGGAGAATACCGTAAATTTGTTCCAGGAGTATACCGTAAATTTGTTCCAGGAGTATACCGTACATTTGTTCCAGGAGTATACCGTAAATTTGCTCCAGGAGTATACCGTAAATTTGTTCCAGGAGTATACCATAAATTTGTTCCAGGAGTATATCGTAAATTTGTTCCAGGAGTATACCGTAAATTTGTTCCAGGAGTATACCGTAAATTTGTTCCAGGAGTATACCGTAAATTTGTTCCAGGAGTATACTGTAAATTTGTTCCAGGAGTATACTGTAAATTTTTTCCAGGAGTATACCATAAATTTGTTCCATGAGTATATCGTAAATTTGTTCCAGGAATATACCGTAAATTTGTTCCAGGAGTATACCGTAAATTTGTTCCAGGAGTATACCGTAAATTTGTTCCAGGAGTATACCATAAATTTGTTCCAGGAGTATACCGTAAATTTGTTCCAGGAGTATACCGTAAATTGGGACTTTTTGGATGTGGTTATACTTAAGATCTATGAGATATGAAACATATTCGAAATAATTATATTTTGCATACTACTCAGAATAAGATTGATCAAAGAAAAAATATGAATGGACATTTGTAGAATATTCTATAGATAATTACGATCTCTATAATAGTTAATTGATTGATGATTTTAGAGGATGGTTATTGTACTTAACGCCATATTTCAGTTATATCGTTCTGGTAGTCATTTCAGAGGACATATTTGACAGCAGTAAATGTATAAATTACATAAGGGATATAAAAAGGTGTCTGATTAAAAATCAATAATCAATTAGTATATCTTTATCGATCATATTGCTATTGTAATTAAAAATATTATTGTCTTGACTAGAATTATGAATACTCGATATGACATTTTATATTAAACTATTTCTCCCCATACGTTCTGTATCAGCAACGTTGGCCTAAAAAAGCAACAGTAATAGTTGAAAATAGTCTTAAGTATACTGTGTTTATATCTGTATAATTCCAAGGAAATGAACATTCGATGTGCTATCGCTATTTAATGTTTCTCTTTGAGTAAGTTGGATTGCTTCACACTCATAGTAGAATCGACGACAAATTGGGTTTGTTTTGTTCGATCCGTGAAAACACAAAATGGAACAGTTAACTTGAATACTTACTCTTAATAGCTGCCTGGAAAGGTAAAAAACAAATGGCTGGTCTTCCATCTGGTGCTGGTGTAGATGGATCTGGAGGAGCTGTCATGGTAGGTAACACAGTAGTTGAGTTGTCTTCAACAGTTGTCTGTTCAATTGTGGCTATTTCAGTAGTTGTCTGTTCAGTTGTGGCTATTTCAGTTGTAGATTGTACTGTTGTAGCTACTTCAGTAGTTGTCTTTTCCGTTGTGGCTACTTCAGTAGTTGTCTGTTCTGTTGTGGCTACTTCAGTAGTTGCCTGTTCTGTTGTAGCTACTTCAGTAGTTGTAAGTTCTGTTGTGGCTACTTCAGTAGTTGTAAGTTCTGTTGTTGCTACTTCAATAGTTGTAAGTTCTGTTGTGGCTACTTCAGTAGTTGTCGGTTCTGTTGTGGCTACTTCAGTAGTTGTCTGTTCTGTTGTAGCTACTTCAGTAGTTTTCTGTTCTGTTGTGGCTACTTCAGTAGTTGTCGCTACTTCAGTAGTTGTCTGTTCTGTTGTAGCTACTTCAGTAGTTGTCTGTTCTGTTGTGGCTACTTCAGTAGTTGTCGGTTCTGTTGTAGCTACTTCAGTAGTTGTAAGTTCTGTTGTGGCTACTTCAGTAGTTGTAGGTTCTGTTGTGGCTACTTCAGTAGTTGTTTGTTCTGTTGCGGCTACTTCAGTAGTTGTCTGTTCAGTTGTAGATTGTACTGTTGTGCCTACTTCAGTAGTTGTCTGTTCTGTTGTGGCTACTTCAGTAGTTGTCTGTTCTGTTGTGGCTACTTCAGTAGTTGTCTGTTCTGCTATAGCTACTTCAGTAGTTGTCTGTTCTGTTGTAGCTACTTCAGTACTTGTCTTTTCTGTTGTGGCTACTTCAGTAGTTGTCGGTTCTGTTGTGGCTACTTCAGTAGTTGTAAGTTCTGTTGTGGCTACTTCAGTAGTTGTAAGTTCTGTTGTGGCTACTTCAGTAGTTGTTTGTTCTGTTGTGGCTACTTCAGTAGTTGTCTGTTCAGTTGTAGATTGTACTGTTGTGCCTACTTCAGTAGCTGTCTGTTCTGTTGTGGCTACTTCAGTAGTCTGTTCTGTTGTAGCTACTTCAGTAGTTGTCTGTTCTGTTGTAGCTACTTCAGTAGTTGTCTGTTCTGTTGTGGCTACTTCAGTAGTTGTCGGTTCTGTTGTGGCTACTTCAGTAGTTGTAAGTTCTGTTGTGGCTACTTCAGTAGTTGTCGGTTCTGTTGTGGCTACTTCAGTAGTTGTCGGTTCTGTTGTGGCTACTTCAGTAGTTGTAAGTTCTGTTGTGGTTACTTCAGTAGTTGTCTGTTCTGTTGTGGCTACTTCAGTACTTGTCTGCTTTGTTGAGGATATTTCAGTAGTTGTCTGTTCTGTTGAGGCTATTGCAGTTGTAGATTGTGTTGTTGAGGCTATTTCAGTTGTAGATTGTGCTGTTGTAGCCACTTCAGTAGTTGTCTGGCCTGTTGTGGCTACTTCAGTAGTTGTCTGTTCTGTTGTGGCTACTTCAGTAGTTGTTTTTTCAGTTGTGGCTACCTCAGTAGTTGTCTGTTCTATTGTGGCTACTTCAGTAGTTGTAGGTTCTGTTGTGACCACTTCAGTAGTTGTCTGTTCTGTTGTGGTTACTTCAGTAATTGTATGTTCTGTTGTGGCTACTTCAGTAGTTGTCTGTTCTGTTGTGGCTATTTCAGTAGTTGTCTGTTCTGTTGTGGTTACTTCAGTAGTTGTCTGTTCTGTTGCGGCTATTTCAGTAGTTGTCTGTTCTGTTGTGGCTATTTCAGTAGTTGTCTGTTCTGTTGTACCTACTTCAGTAGTTGTCTGTTCTGTTGCGGCTATTTCAGTAGTTGTCTGTTCTGTTGTGGCTATTTCAGTAGTTGTCTGTTCTGTTGTGGCTATTTCAGTAGTTGTCTGTTCTGTTGTGGCTATTTCAGTAGTTGTCTGTTCTGTTGTGGCTATTTCAGTAGTTGTCTGTTCTGTTGTGGCTATTTCAGTAGTTGTCTGTTGGTTAGTTGCTCCTGATACTGTAGTTATTATCGACGTTGTTGCAGTTGTGTAATCTAATTCACACGGACCTTTCAAAAAACGAGCTGCAGCATCGTACGAGGGGCCACCATCTAGGACTGTCTGTAGACCAAGATCGTACAGGTAATAACTGAAAATTAATATAAAACGCATGTAAAAAGTATATCAGACTAGCATAACTGGAATAATAGCTAACTGCAAGAGAGAACTTAATATAAGTTGTAAATGTTGTGTTGATTTCAATTGTACATATTTGACAATAAAATATGATTGGTTTATGGTGCTTAACACACATTGAACAATATATCAGTTATATCAGTTATATCAGTTATATCAGTTATATCGTTGTGGTCAGTTTTATTAGTGGAGGAAACCGACCACCAACCTGCAGTATGTCACTGACAAACTTTATCACATACAACTGTATCGAGTACACCTCACCTGAGTTGGATTCGAGTTAGCAACGTAAATGGTGATATGCACGGATTGCATAGGTAGTTGTAAATCCAACTACCATATGATCACGACCACGATGACCCCTGACAATAAAATATGATTAAGTCAGGAATCATGACAATGTGTCCCAGTGGGGTGACATATCTATCCGCGGACAATGTGTCCCAGTGGGGTGACATATCTATCCGCGGACAATGTGTCCCAGTGGGGTGACATATCTATCCGCGGACCTTTGCTTCAGTGAGCTAGCACTATAAAAATCCAACAAAGCCTGTTAGTCTAGTACATAGCGGATCTCGATCATCATCAACTCATTGAAAATTAACTTGGTCTTGCTATGATATAGCTGAACAATTTCTGAGTTGGCGTTATTCAAAAATCTAAAAATGCCTCAAATATTAATTGTGTATCTAAACTGCTAAAAGGGGCTACACGGATTATACTAAGCACTGACAATTTATCGCCATGTGAATATATGTGTAGACACTTGAAATGGATGACATTGGTAGATTATTTTGTATTTAGAAAATTGATATAAATTTTTAAAGTATTGAGCAATAGGAAATCACAATTTGTAAATGTTTTGAATTCATAAATGAGATACATTCAAGAATAACCTGACGACGTTCAAGTAATGAGCTTTTAATAGCAAAATTTAGAACATAATATTTTAAAAGGTCGCTTAGAATTTCAGAAACAATTTTATGGTGTGAATTACCTGAAATTCTTACATGACGGCTTTCGTTGGCTATATAAATAATACCGTGATAAAACCACTGATATTATGTAATTCGCACAGCCGTATTGTCGAACAAATTATTAATATCATTCCCAAGTGATTTCATGTATTCACACAGGGCCGTGGTGCATACAAGCATAAAAGTACTCGTATTTTTTCTTTACATATAATTCTTTATCTATCGACGTTGACATTTGCAATTATTTTCATTGCATTTTATCCCTCGCTTATTTTTACGAAAATAATGTTAGCCATGTTAACACTAAACACAAATATGGATTCCATGAATGTAGTTGTACTACTGTGGAACAATTTAGGAAAATTTCTAATGATATGATTTGATTTGATTTTTGGTGTTTAACGCCACTTTCAACAATATTTCAGCTATATCATGGCGACCAGTTTTAGTGGTGGAGGAAGCCGGAGTACCCGGAGAGAACCACCGACCATGGGAAAGCAACTGGTAAACTTTATCACTTGCAGTTGCGAGTCGAGAGCACCCTTTTTTGTAACTTACAAAGCCACGCCGTATTGGTGATATGCTTGTATGAGTTGTTAGATCCAGCAACCTAACTCATTGAGCCACCCGGGCCCTTTTAATGATATGTAATTATATTTTTTAATATACTAGGCATGATATCTAATATGTTATTTGTTCTTATGTCCAGGGGCCGTAGTGGTCGTGATCGTATGGTAGCTGAATATACAACTACTTTTGCAATCTGTGCCTATCACCACTGAAATTGTGAGTTCGAATCTCACTCAGGAGAGGTGTACTCGATACAACATTATGAGATAAAGTTTGTCAGTGACTTGCGACAGATCGATGGTTTTCTCAACCAATAAAACTGACCGCCACGATATAACTGAAACATTGTTGAAAATGACGCTAACCACTACAACCCATACCCCTTTTATGTCCAATAGATTAATGTTATTGATTAAATAACCAAATATTGTATTGTTTGTAACATATAGTAAATATTACAGGACCATAAGGTAAGCTAGATTTATAATTATTGTGCTATTCTGTTTAAATAAAAGAAATTATTATCATTATTACTACCGTCCCTCATCATCTGTACAGAAGTGACAGAATACTCCTCAACAATATGTTCACATCTTTTGTAAAACTCCGGAAAAAAAACGTTTGAAAGAAAAAATATGACAGTTCTTTAAAAATCCTTGACTTAATATATAAACGTTAGAGAATACCGAAGGGGAAATCAAAAATGAACAATCCAGAGAAACTGGCAACATAGGGTATACAAGGCAAAGAAAAACAAAACAAAAACACAACACAAAATGTGTTGGACACCACAATGCGCACACAAATGCAAATAAAGTAAATAAGACATGCACTCTCCTACAAAACAACTGGAGGTAAAAACGAACCGAACATCGTTTTTATGCGTAAATCGTAACGGACATCACAACACAGAACTCAAAACGTAGACGTATAATAAGACAAGAAGATCATCAACACAGACACACCAACACAAAACCAAGAAGATCATCAACACAGACACACCAAAACAAAACCAAGAAGATCATCAACACAGACAC
>MJUT01003642.1:0-15892 GCA_002080005.1 Gigantidas platifrons | reverse complement strand
TTTGCAATCTGTGCCTATCACCACTGAAATTGTGAGTTCGAATCTCACTCAGGAGAGGTGTACTCGATACAACATTATGAGATAAAGTTTGTCAGTGACTTGCGACAGATCGATGGTTTTCTCAACCAATAAAACTGACCGCCACGATATAACTGAAACATTGTTGAAAATGACGCTAACCACTACAACCCATACCCCTTTTATGTCCAATAGATTAATGTTATTGATTAAATAACCAAATATTGTATTGTTTGTAACATATAGTAAATATTACAGGACCATAAGGTAAGCTAGATTTATAATTATTGTGCTATTCTGTTTAAATAAAAGAAATTATTATCATTATTACTACCGTCCCTCATCATCTGTACAGAAGTGACAGAATACTCCTCAACAATATGTTCACATCTTTTGTAAAACTCCGGAAAAAAAACGTTTGAAAGAAAAAATATGACAGTTCTTTAAAAATCCTTGACTTAATATATAAACGTTAGAGAATACCGAAGGGGAAATCAAAAATGAACAATCCAGAGAAACTGGCAACATAGGGTATACAAGGCAAAGAAAAACAAAACAAAAACACAACACAAAATGTGTTGGACACCACAATGCGCACACAAATGCAAATAAAGTAAATAAGACATGCACTCTCCTACAAAACAACTGGAGGTAAAAACGAACCGAACATCGTTTTTATGCGTAAATCGTAACGGACATCACAACACAGAACTCAAAACGTAGACGTATAATAAGACAAGAAGATCATCAACACAGACACACCAAAACAAAACCAAGAAGATCATCAACACAGACACACACAAAAAAACAAGAAGATCATCAACACAGACACACCAAAACAAAACCAAGAAGATCATCAACACAGACACACCGAAACAAAACCAAGAAGATCATCAACACAGACACACCAAAACAAAACCAAGAAGATCATCAACACAGACACACCAAAACAAAACCAAGAAGATCATCAACACAGACACACCAAAACAAAACCAAGAAGATCATCAACACAGACACACCAAAACAAAACCAAGAAGATCATCAACACAGACACAAAAAAAAATAGGTGGTGAACTCTGGTGCTCGAGAAGGCTCTTATAAGACACCCTTCGTGTTAATAGATTAGTACTCAGAAAACGTGACGTTGTAAAGAAAATCTGAATACAAACTGCAAGCTGGAGCGTACCATGCGACGCTCTTTTGTCAAAGATTCTGGAAGAAAGATCACCATAAGTGTCAAATTTAAGATAAATGTCAAGAAATGAAGCAGATCATATTATCAAAAAAAAACCAATGTCTTGAAATCATCAAAACGCACCATGTCATCGAGTTAAAAAAAACTGTTATTTTTAACTCATGTTTAATGTATTATGGCTTTATCAACAACAATTGTGTTTATGTCAGTTCAGTTATTTGATTTCATTTTTGAAAGTCTAGTTGATTATTAAATACTGACAAAATAAAATAAAAAAACGAATGTTAAGGACATGATCCTATACTTACTTTAAATCTTTGAAGAAATACACGGTTCTCGAGTCATACAACAAAGCAGAACCTATACCATTCGGAACTCCATTGAATGCTACGCTGATAGGTACTTGTGAACTAGGAACAACACTTGTTGTATTTAAATCAAACTGCCACACTTGAGTAACCTACAATAGCAATATAGAATTCTGTAGAGAGAATAGAATTCTCTTTTATAGGTAATTTGGACTTTTTTCTCTTTGATCTGACCGAGTGATATTGTCAATATCAACATACTGAATGTAATATCGAAAATTATCGGTCAAAATTCTGTCCTGTCTTGGAACATGCATAAAGATATGGTGGGGATAGACCAATTAACGGGATCAAGATCCTGTCTTGATAATCTCGAACAACAATAACATATTTGTATTCGGTTTGAATCTCATCAATTGCTTTACCCCGCCACATTTTTGTGCCTGTCCTGAGCCAGACATGTATTTTGAATGTCATATGTCGTGGTTTTCCTGTTCAGTGAGCGACGGTGAGAAGTGATTGTTCGTTTTGTTGATATTTATGTTGATCATAACTGTTCAACTGTCTTGTCTAGTCCTATAACATATCACTTCACATTCCATGTTCATATTTTACGTTGTCATTGGGATTTTTTCATTTTTTATTTCATGCGGAAAATAGCAAAAATAAAAAAAATAAATGTCAGATAATAAAAGAAATAGTAAAAATCGCCACCCGAGGTACTATGTGATACAAACAAACAATAAGGCCTGCCCATAATTCTTTCATGTTAAAAAAATACCACACACACTATTACAAAGATGAACAAAATAAAGATATGTAATAGTTATAAGTTATAACAATGTAACCATCATTGAACTGTTTTAATTCTAAAGATCAAAGTCTAAACTCATTCTGATTACTAAGGAACTGTCACTCTCGTAGTAAAGAAATAAAAATAAAAACCTTTATATTACTAACACATATATGTCACTGGCCAATCATTTTGAATAGGTTTGGTTTCGGTTTATGGTGTTTAACGGCACTTTCAAAAATATTTCAGCTATATCGTGGTGGTCAGTTTTATTGGTGGAGAAAACCGGAGTATCCGGAGAAAACTAAGAACCTGTCGCAAGTCGCTGACACACTTTATCACATAATGTTGTAACGAGTACACCTCGCCATGACAAGGGTTCAAACTCACAACTTTAATGGTAACAAGCACTGATTGCACAGGTAGTTGTAAATCCAATGACCATACGACTACGAAGGTCCAAAAAGTTTAATTTTGCATAGGCTGATATTGTTAATATAAGTTTTTAAAATGTTACAGCTGTTTACTTACACCGAAGATATAGATTTGTGTTTCACTAGCGGCAAAAGCAGCCTGAGGTGTTTCTGGAAAACTTCCTTGGATATCGAAATTTCTTACCAAATTTGTGGTCTGGTCAAACTCGTATATCTTTATTCCTTAAAAAACAAACTGAGAGTGTAAGAATGCTCCTCTAAGTTAAGAATGCTCCACTGAGCTAAGAATGCTCCACTTGGTGTAAGAATGCTCTAATAAGTGTAAAAATGCTCCACTGAGTTAGGAATGCTCCACTTAGTGTAAGAATGCTCTAATAAGTGTAAAAATGCTCCACTGAGTTAGGAATGCTCCACTTAGTGTAAGAACACTCCACTAAGAGTTAGAATGCTCCACTGAGTTAAGAATGCTCCACTGAGCTAAGAATGCTCCACTTAGTGTAAGAACACTCCACTAAGAGTTAGAATGCTCCACTGAGTTAAGAATGCTCCACTTAGTCAAAAATGCTTCACTAAGTGTAAGAATGCTCCACTGAGTTAAGCATGCTCCACTGAGCTAAGAGTGCTCCACTTAGTGTAAGAATGCTGCACTAAGTGTAAGAATGCTCCACTTAATGAAACATGCTCCACTAAGTGTAAGAATTGTCCACTGAGTTAAGAATGCTCCACTGAGCTAAGAATGCTCCACTTAGTGTAAGAACACTCCACTAAGAGTTAGAATGCTCCACTGAGTTAAGAATGCTCCACTGAGCTAAGAGTGCTCCACTTAGTGAAAAATGCTCCACTAAGTGTAAGAATGCTCCACTGAGTTAAGAATGCTCCACTGAGTTAAGAATGCTCCACTGAGCTAAGAATGCTCCACTTAGTGTAAGAACACTCCACTAAGAGTTAGAATGCTCCACTGAGTTAAGCATGCTCCACTGAGCTAAGAGTGCCCCACTTAGTGTAAGAATGCTGCACTAAGTGTAATAATGCTCTACTGAGTTAAGAATGCTGCACTGAGTTAAGAATGCTCCACTTAGTGCAAGAATGCTCCATTAAGCGTAATAATGCTCCACTGAGTTAAGATTGCTCCACTTAGTGTCAGAATGCTCAACCGAGTGTAAGAATTCATCACTAGGTGTAAGAATGCTCCACTAAGTGTAAAAATGTTCCACTGAGTTAAGAATGCTCCACTTAGTGTAAGAATGCTCCACTGAGTGTAAGAATGCTCCACTTAATGAAAAATGCTCCACTAAGTGTAAGAATGCTCTACTGAGTTAAGAATGCTCCACTGAGCTAAGTATGCTCCACTTAGTGTAAGAATGCTCCACTAAGTATAAGAATACTCCACTGAGTTAAGAGTGCTCCACTTAGTGTAAGCATGCTCAATTGAGTGTAAGAATTCTCCACTAAGTGTAAGAATTTATCACAAGGTGTAAGAATGCTCCACTGAGTGTAAGAATTCATCACTACGTGTAAGAATGCTCCACTAAGTATAAGAATACTCCACTGAGTTAAGAATGCTCCAATGAGTGCAAGAATGCTCCATTAAGTGTAAGAATGCTCCACTGAGTTAAGAATGCTCCACTTAGTGTAAGAATGCTCAATTGAGTGTAAGAATTCTCCACTAAGTGTAAGAATTCATCACAAGGTGTAAGAATGCTCCACTGAGTGTAAGAATTCATCACTACGTGTAAGAATGCTCCACTGAGTATAAGAATGCTCCACTGAATGTGCGAATGTTCCACTAAATGTGAGAATGTTCAACTTTTGTCTGTATAATATAGATCTACGGTGACATTATTATCAGGATGTTGGACGCCTGATTAGGTAAATTTGATTTGTAAAACAACTATCAGAATGAGCCACAAATGACAGATATATTATCTTAATTGTTATCATGATAAAGCCTTATTATCTAGTTACATATTAGGTCATCGTATGGTTGGTTAGGCTAAAACAATATTATCTGATGTTCTCGTGGCAAGTCGAATTTTGATTGGCTAACAAGGTACTTCTAAGGATTAAGGGAAGAAGTGCGGTGACAGAAAATCAATAATCTCGATCACACAGCAGACGACGTCTCTCACCTATATTTCATAAACCACAGAAAATGATATGACATCGCTGTCCATTTATAATGCAACAGGTGACCCACATTTCATTACTTGACAGAAAATCAATAATCGTTCTCTGTGACCTTTTGTCCAAAGATACACGTAATTTATGTTTTTCCTATTATTAATGTTGGAACATTCAGATAAAAATGTTATCAGTCTCGAGATGTTATATATTCCGTTTTAGAGTGCAGTGGTTTTGCTAAAAGGTGAGGCTAACGCCTCACCTTTAAACAAAACCACTGCACTCTACGCCTAACGCTTCACCTTTAAACAAAACCACTGCACTCTACAACGGGATATATAACATCTCGAGACTGATAACGTATATTATTACATTGTCAATTGTGAAGTGTTTGTGAAGAAATTATATGCAGCTATCCAACAGGCAGTTGTTCTTATTTGGCTTTTTTCATATATTCTGATATAATTTGCTATCGGTCTTGTCTGACATGCCTTTCTATGTTATAAGTTATCATTACCTCTAATAAAGTATGTATACGCTGTTTGAGGAACAATAAAGACAGCATCAGGTTGACTCGGAGCACCACTGAATATATCTCCAATTCTCTTTGTTTGCTGAAGACCTTTAGTCTCATCCAATATTAGAACATATTCGTCCTCTACAAACGCCAATGTAATTCCAAGGGCTAATGCTGTAGAAAATGTGTTGAGATTACAATAAAATATTTAAATTGCTAACATATACACAATGACGATCTAAAAATCAAATCGCCAAAGAATTGTTTAATATTTTATGTTGGATATGAGGTTTTATGAATACTAAATGTCTTAGAAGTCATCGCCTCAGAGATCGTATTGTTGTTAGATTTACTCCCACCTATCCAATCAGTTACCATCACCTCTAAAAGGGTGTGATTGATTCGTGTTCGTTACAAGGTCTACTCGAAACATCTTAAGGTGATAAAGATTGTCCGTGACTTACGGCAAGTGAATGTTTTCCCGATGGTGCGGTCACCTCCACCGATATAAATGACCACTGGTGATAACCACCCATGAAAAATTCTTTGGTTTTGTTTCTAATATTAAGTCAAATAATTTAATCTTGTGTATTAGATTTTGTAGAGTATGCCTATGTGTAAAGTGGGGAACAAGATAAATACACATATCAAATAGAACAATATATATCACCCTTATAATAATTATGAATAGCTACAAGTATGCCATAGCTATCAGTTGAAACATTTGTGTTGATATTACTATTAATGGACTTTGTTTTGAATAAAATAAATTCCTGATTGTACTGAATATATTTTGTTGTAAATTCTTACATCTCATAGTTGCTTGGAAGGGTAGGAAACAAACTGCAGGTTTGCCATTAGGTCCATCTGTTATATTGGCAATAGTCACTGGTTCAGTTGTTACATCTGATGTCGTTTGTGCTGCTGTCGTGGTGTCTTCAGTGGTTGTTTGTGCTGTTGTGGCCTCAGATGTTTGTGCTGTTGTGGCCTCAGTTGTTTGTGCTGTTGTGGCCTCAGTTGTTTCACCTGTAGTGGCTTCATTTGTTGTTTGTGCTGTTGTGGCTTCAGTTGTTTGTGCTGTTGTGGCTTCAGTTGTTTGTGCTGTTGTGGCTTCAGTTGTTGTTAGTGCTGTTGTGGCCTCAGATGTTTGTGCTGTTGTGGCCTCAGTTGTTTGTGCTGTTGTGGCTTCAGTTGTTTGTGCTGTTGTGGCTTCAGTTGTTTGTGCTGTTGTGGCTTCAGTTGTTGTTAGTGCTGTTGTGGCCTCAGATGTTTGTGCTGTTGTGGCCTCAGTTGTTTGACCTGTAGTGGCTTCATTTGTTGTTTGTGCTGTTGTGGCTGCAGTTGTTGTTTGTTTGGTAGTACCAGCTTCAGTGGTTGTTTGTTCTTCTGTGGTCTCGGATGTTGTTTGTGGTGTTATGACCGCAGTTGTTTGTTTGGTAGTGCCAGCTTCAGTTGTTGTTTGTTCAGTAGTACCAGCTTTAGTTGTTGTTTGTACGGTAGTACCAGCTTCAGTTGTTGTTTGTTCGGTAGTAACAGTTTCAGTTGTTGTTTGCTTGGTAGTACCAGCTTCAGTTGTTGTTTGTTCGGTAGTAACAGCTTTAGTTGTTGTTTGCTTGGTAGTAACAGCTTCAGTTGTTGTTTGTTCGGTAGTACCAGCTTCAGTTGTTGTGTGTTCGGTAGTAACAGCTTCAGTTGTTGTTTGTTCGGTAGTAACAGCTTCAGTTGTTGTGTGTTCGGTAGTAACAGCTTCAGTTGTCGTTTGCTTGGTAGTGCCAGCTTCAGTTGTTGTTTGTTCGGTAGTAACAGCTTCAGTTGTTGTTTTTTCAATAGTACCAGCTTCAGTTGTTGTTTGTTCAGTAGTACCAGCTTCAGTTGTTGTTTGTGCGGTAGTAACAGCTTCAGCTGTTGTTTGCTTGGTAGTATCAGCTTCAGTTGTTGTTAGTTCGGTATTAATAGCTTCAGTTGTTGTTTGTTCGGTAATAACAGCTTCAGTTGTTGTTTGCTTGGTAGTTCCAGTTTCAGTTGTTGTTTGTTCGGTAGTAACAGCTTCAGTTGTTGTTTGTTCCATAGTACCAGCTTCAGTTGTTGTTTGTGCGGTAGTAGCAACTTCAGTTGTTGTTTGTACGGTAGTACCAGTTTCAGTTGTTGTTTGTTCGGTAGTGCCAGCTCCAGTTGTTGTTTGTTCGGTAGTAACAGCTTCAGTTGTTTGTTTGATAGTAACAGCTTCAGTTGTTGTTTGTTCGGTAGTACCAACTTCAGTTGTTGTTTGTTCGGTAGTACCAGCTTCAGTTGTTGTTTGTTTCGTAGTACTAGCTTCAGTTGTTGTTTGTTTGGTAGTACCAGCTTCAGTTGTTGTTTGTTCGGTAGTATCAGCTTCAGTTGTTGTTTGTTCGGTAGTACCAACTTCAGTTGTTGTTTGTGCGGTAGTAGCATCTTCAGTTGTTGTTTGTTCGGTAGTACCAGCTTTAGTTGTTGTTTGTTCGGTAGTACCAACTTCAGTTGTTGTTTGTTCGGTAGTAGCAGCTTCAATTGTTGTTTGTTTGGTAGTACCAGCTTCAGTTGTTGTTTGCTTGGTAGTACCAGCTTCAGTTGTTGTTTGTTCGGTAGTATCAGCTTCAGTTGTTGTTGTTTGTTCGGTAGTACCAGCTTCGGTTGTTGTTTGTGCTGTAGTACCAATTTCAGTTGTTGTTTGTGTGGTAGTACCAGCTTTGGTTGTTGTTTGTTCGGTAGTGCCAGCTTCAGTTGTTGTTTGTGCGGTAGTACCAGTTTCAGTTGTTGTTTGTGTGGTAGTACCAGCTTCGGTTGTTGTTTGTTCGGTAGTACCAGCTTCGGTTGTTGCTTGTTCGGTAGTGCCAGCTTCAGTTGTTGTTTGTGCTGTAGTACCAATTTCAGTTGTTGTTTGTGTGGTAGTACCAGCTTCGGTAGTGTCAGCTTCAGTTGTTGTTTGTGCGGTAGTACCAGTTTCAGTTGTTGTTTGTGTGGTAGTACCAGCTTCGGTTGTTGTTTGTTCGGTAGTACCAGCTTCAGTTGTTGTTTGTGCGGTAGTAACAGCTTCGGTTGTTAATTGTTCGGTAGTAACAGCTTCAGTTGTTGTTTGTTTTTGTGTGTTTGTAACAGTAGTTGGTTGTCCTTTTGTTACAACCTCAGTTTCTGTTTGGGTAGTTGCTCCTGATATTGTAGTTATTATCGGCGTTGTGTAATCTAATTCACACGGGCCTTTCAAAAAACGAGCTGCAGCATCGTACGAGGGGCCACCATCTAGGACTGTTTGTAGACCAAGATCGTACAGGTAATAACTGAAAATTAATATAAACATGTAAAAATCATATTTGACCAGCATTGCTTCCAGAAAACTGAAGTTTAAGAATATAGGATATAACTCAAATTTAAATTGTTTGTATAATAAAAACGTAGATATCCAATGTAGTGTACATGAAGTGTTTCTGGAATAACATTGGAAAGCCAAATAATTCAAACACTTTCTGATTGTGTTTTTTTTTGCCAAATATAAATCTTGGAGATATTATTGTAAAGGTAATCTATATGTGTCTAGACTATGTAAACAGAAATCTTAGAGATATTATTGTAAAGGTAATCTATATGTGTCTAGACTATGTAAACAGAAATCTTAGAGATATTATTGTAAAGGTAATCTATATGTGTCTAGACTATGTAAGTAGTTCATCAATTGTCAAAGTGTGATTAAATATGCTAAATTCAGGGGCGGGTCCAGGATTTCAAGTTAGGGGGCGCATTTAAAAAAAATCGCGCCGAGCGGAGGGAGGCGCGAATTTTTTTTGGGTATTTCGTGTGAAAAATCACGATTTTACGCAAAAAAAATCATATTTTTTCCAATTTTAGGGGGGTGCGGCCCCCCCCTTGAATCCGCCCCTGAAATTGGTTTATCCGATGACAGTTTTAAAAGTTTGACAAAAGCCAAGGAAACTATGATATACTAACTTTAAATCTTTGAAGAAATGCACGGTTCTCGAGTCATACAACAAAGCAGAACCTATACCATTTGGAACTCCATTGAATGCTACGCTGATAGGTACTTGTGAACTAGGAACAACACTTGTTGTGTTTAGATCAAACTGCCAAACTTGAGTAACCTACAATAGCAATATAAAATTCTGTAGAGAGAAAACATTATGTGGGTAATTTAGACATATTTACTTTGATACAGTTGTGGACGTAAATTGTTCGCGATATATTTTAATTTTCGCATGCACTCCTTCAACTTTCAATATTTAGATGTTATTTACGAAAGCATATAATAGTACATTCAATTCAGTTCAAGCTATATCAAACTGTCAGTTTTCTTTATATTTGCCTGATGGAAGCCTTGTGGTTGTTTTTCGTCTGTATTTGTAACTTTGTAATGTGATGTCGGTCATAATGCTGACGGTATTTATAAGTTTACTGCACCCATTTTTGTTCTTGTTGATAATATCGCCTCATGACGAGACGTAATAAATTCTGATGCTTGCATGTAAAAAAGTTTCATCATCTGTCATGAAGCAATAGCTTCGGCCCGTTACAAACCAAAATGTCCTGCCCTATCCAATATATATAGCTTTTAAGAAATATATATTTCCATCCACAGATCAATGACAGTGTGACACTTTAATCGTAGCTTAGGGACCGACCATTTAACTTGCAGGAGGGTTATGGTTTTTTTTTCCGTTCAGAAATTTTTTTCGGACAACACGAGAGTTAGAATATTTTTTTTTTTTGTCACTCAAAGCGCGAAATTTTTTTCCAGAATTTAACATTAGGTTATATGACAAAAACTCTGAATCAGATTTTTTTTTTCCTCCACCAAAATCAGAATATTTTTTTCAGCAACATTGGGAATCAGAATATTGTTTTAGGAAAAAACCATAACCCCGCACCCCTTTCAAATTAAATGGTCGTTCCCTTATGATCTCAACATTATTTGACAACGAGAATGTCTGATGAACGTTATTCCAGAAACGCATTGTGCCAACTAAATTAGATAACTAGGCTTTCATGATGCACATTCGATTGGATCACAGAATAATTGATTTTGGAGGGGGTGTGGAATACAGTATCCATCATCATTTGTTTAAATTGATAAATGTCGATCTATACACTTTTGACACTTCCATAAATTACAATTCAAATGGGCAAGTCGAAAACATACTTTGTGTCCTAGCTAATGGGGGAAGACCATTCTATCACTTACTTATAAAACGGAGATAACAAACAACTAGAACCTATGAATGGATTGATGATTTAATTTTTGGTGTTTAACGCCACGTTCAACAATATTTCAGCTATATCATGGCGACACGTTTTAGTGGTGGAGGAAGCCGGAGTACCCGGAGAGAACCACCGACCATGGGCAAGCAACTGGTAAACTTTATCACTTGCGGCTGCGGGTCGAGTGCACCCTTTTTTGTAATTTACAAAGCCGGGCGCGAACCCACGCCGTATTGGTGATAGGCTTGTACGAGTTGTTAGATCCAACGACCTAATTCTTTGAGCCACCCAGGCCCCTGCTATGAATGGAACTAAATACATATCTTTATATGTCACAGTTCAATAATTCTGAATAGGTCACCTGATATTGTTCAGGATACTACTGATACTCAAAGGTATGATTCTTACCATGATCTTCACCTTGAAATTTACAACGAAGGAAGATTCAAAACAAAACTTTATGACAAATAGTCAACTTCCCTTTCAGCAGTAGAAATATTCCAGTATCACCAGCGTATGCAGTTTAAATTTCACAACTCATACGTTATTCTAGAGCTTGTGTCCAGTACAGTGATTTTCTGCACAGAGCTCAGCTGCTGACGCAAAAGCTACTTAAACAAGGCTACGTTGCTCCTAGGTTGAAGTCATCGCTACAAAAATGTTACGGTCGTCGTCACAATCTGCTTGACCGTTACGAAATATCCATATCTCAAATGACAATGGATCTTTTACTTCTTACGTAGATTTTGTTCTTTTCTTTATCAATGACAAGACTATAAGCGGACTTGATCGTAGATATGGGTAACACGGTGGGTGTCTTTTAAGAAGTAGGAATTGCTTAGCCTCTGCGAGCACCCGAGTTCACCCCCGGTTTCTTGGTGGGGTCCGTGTTGCTCATCTTTTTATTTTTTGTTGTTGTCCTATTATGTGTCTTTAAGTTCTGGGTTCCGTGTTGTGATGTCCGTTACGATTTCCGCATAAAACGATTTTCGGTTCGTCTTTACCTCCAGTTGTTTGTAGGATGGCTCACGTCTTATTTATGTTATTTGTGTTTGTTTGGTTCGTCTTTACCTCCAGTTGTTTGTAGGATGGCTCATGTCTTATTTATGTTATTTGTGTTTGTTCGGTTCGTCTTTACCTACAGTTGTTTGTAGGATGGCTCACGTCTTATTTATGTTATTTGTGTTTGTTCGGTTCGTCTTTACCTACAATTGTTTGTAGGATGGCTCATGTCTTATTTATGTTATTTGTGTTTGTTTGCGTATAGAAGTGTCCAACGCATATTGTATTGTGCTTTTGTTTTGTTTATCTTCGTCCTGTGTACCCAGGTACCCTATGTTCCCAGTTTCTCTGGGTTGTCCATGTTTGTTTGCCCCTTCAATATTCTCTAACGTTTATTACAATTTTTTACAGATCTTTACTTACACCGAAGATATAGATTTGTGTTTCACTAGCGGCAAAAGATGCTTGAGGTGTTTCTGGAAAACTTCCTTGGATATCGAAATTTCTTACTAAATTTGTGCTCTGGTCAAACTCGTATATCTTTATTCCTGATAAAACAAAACAGACAACAGTGTGAGAATATCCATTTTTTTCTGTATCTCTACACAGTTTTGTGTAATTCTATTTGCTCATAAAATGAAGTTTATATGGCTAAATATAGTATATTGCCATGTCAATATCACCATTTGCAAAATGTATGGGCAAAAATCATCGAGACAAGATATCTACATACTATATCTTCTTTAAGTATGTTATGATTAAAGTAAAATTTGTGATATAATCGGAAATAATCATGCCCAGATCAAATTTATTTTTACTGATGAAATTTGTTTTTAATGTACAAAATGCCATAAAGAGAGTATACCATTTATGGTTATACTGGAATTGGCAATATAAATAGCCCTGAAAATAGTTATGTTAATGAGATTAATTTGTTTAAGACAAGCCAACGTATCAATCACAGTCATGGAAGGAGAAAGTATCAGCGTCCAAAAATAAAGACTAAGCCATTGTCACTTAATTGGACCTTTCATGATTAAAAAATATGGCATTTTTTCCTTTTATTCTAACAGAATTGTTATCACAAGATACATGTGGTTGGTTTTTACAATAAATGAATCGATACTGTCAATCTTAGCAACATCTTGAATCATAAAGAAGTGATTTACCATGTTCCTGAGTATTTTCAAAATGAAACTGTATCTTACAATTACACCAAACATTTCCAATTACAAAAAAGGCATTGCAGGACTAATAACGTTAAGGACTACTAAACAAAACAACAACTCGGCTAAGTGCATAGACATCCTTGACAATAATATTTTGCCAGTCGTTTTAAAATTAGAAAATTATCAGTGGATTTTCCAAGATGACAGCCTTCATTCTAAAGTACAGGATTAGACGACATTCCAGCACGGTTTGACAAAGAAGAGGCTACAGTTCTAACTAAGCCAATTATCTATATTGTGAATTCGTCTATAACAGTGGCATAGTTCACGATCAATAATTTCAGCACAGGTCAAACCATTATTTAAGAAAAATAAAAGAACATATGTTAGCTATTCCAGACCAGCAAGTATACAGTGTATGATATCCCAAAATTTTAGAAAAAGCAATTTATAAGTAACTAGAATCCTATCTAATTTAAACAACTTGCTGTATGAATTCCATATAGAGAAAGGTATATTACCGGTTCTTCTATTTGTTCAACAAAAGAGCTGTATTGCAATTTTGTTGTATGTAGTTAAAGAAGGATTGCAATAACACTGTGATAAAGTCTATTCGCGCAGTACTAAATATCAATCAAATGTGGATACTGAAAAACTCTCAGATGAAGGCCTTGGTGTCTGACTGATTCTGTTTTTTTTTTTTTTTGTATAAGAAATCTATAGATACAATCGGCTTATATGGTCATACTATACATTTACCGTTCATATTGTATAGTGTTTTTTAAAATGTCAAACATAGTATGCAACTAGTTTTAATAAACCCTTGTGGGATAATGTGAGATATGGCATGACAATGGTATAAGAAGGTCAATCCCTACGGTTCGTCGCTTCTGTCAAAAACAGGTAAATTTGAAATTTTGTATAAATAAACACTGCACACATCTAATCTGTACTTGAATGTTAATAAATTCAACAAATAAACAATTAAACTTAAAAATATATATATAGCAAAAACTTAAGTTTAAATGCTACTCCAGTTAGAATTTAACACATACAAAGTCGATTTATGCTTTATATGAAGCTATTGTTCAACAACTACAGTATGGTGACAAAAGTCTTGCAACTTGTTAAAAAAATCCCTATATAATCAACCAAAACCATATTTTTTCAAAAAATTATTGTGAAGTCATTTCTGGATAGATTTAAAAAAATTTTACACCAAAACATTCAGAATTGATTATATTTTGATTGTTTATTTGTTAATTTTGTTTACATGGGTGGTTTTTATTTGCACATAATTTAAACATAACAAATAAAAATTGACGTTGATTTTCCTATATATTTCAACTAAAAATTAACAATCCTGTTTATATTATGTACAAATAAAAACCACTCTGAATATTTTGGTGTAAAATTTGTTAAAATCTATCCAGTAATAACTTCACAATAATTTTTTGAAAAAATTTGGTTTTGGTTGATTATATAGGGATTTTTTTTACAAGTTGCATGACTTTTGTCACCATACTGTATTACCAATGTTCAAAGAATATGAAACTACTATGAATTAGTTCGTGTGCTGTTCACAAGAAAATCACAATTCTTCATTAATTCTTCTCTTATTTCATTTGTAAAATCCCTATTTCAAAAAAATCCTTAAATATTTTTGGTGTTTATTATCCAAAATTCGGCATGGTATGTCTTGTTTACATGTCTACGGAGATTTAACATTGGTTCAGCCTGCCATTGTTTTTGTCGGAAATAATGATGTCACTTATAAGAATATTGTCGAGAATAATATATTTAAACATCTTGTAAGTGTTTAAATTGAAAAAAAACCCAGCCAAATTCGGCCATATTATCTGCATCTAGTAAATATATGAGCAAGATAAATACAATGATTACTGATTAATTTGATCGCTCGCTTGATTGAATGATTGGTGTTTAACGCAAACTTTAGCAATATTTCAGCTATATCATGGTGTTATTGTTTGTAGAAGAATAAATTAGTCAGAAGTGATGAATAGCACCACATATAATGTTATATAAATAATATATTATTATCTACAACTCGTTGGATTTTCAATTTTACATTGTCATGTCAAATTCAATGGAAGCTCACAACATCAATTATTGGTTGATTGATTTTCGATTTTTGGTGTTTAACGCCACTTTCAACAATATTTCAGCTATATCATGGCGACACGTTTTAGTGGTGGAGGAAGCAGGAGTACCCGGAGAGAACCACCGACCAAGGGCAAGCAACTGGTAAACTTTATCACTTGCGGTTGCGAGTCGAGTGCACCCTTTTTTGTAATTTACAAAGCCGGGCGCGAACCCACGCCGTATTGGTGATAGTCTTGTATAAGTTGTTAGATCCAGCGACCTAACTCATTGAGCCACCCGGACCCCATATCATCAATTATTGGGGATTCAATAATGAAACTAGACCTTAAAGAGTGATTGTCAACATTTCAAACAATATCAACAAATCCATCAACCTCAAATCATTGAACACTAAAATACCATGACACATGACGATAGAAATCCAAATACTGGCTTGGAACAGGCACAACAAAAATATGACTGGGTTAAACTTGGTTAATGGGATCCCAACTCTACTCTTTTTTATAATTGGTTCTTCAACGACAATACACATGTAAAGAATAAGGTTAATAACAAAATTACCAAACACAGAGCAATCTTCCAAAGGGAAAGTCAAAACTCATAAATCAATAAACAGACAAAATCAGTCAACAACCGGGAACAATAAACCTCAACATCATCCTTTCAAAAAAGACCATACTCTAAAAAGAGTCTGCTGATTAAAGATAATTACTCTAATGATAAAAAAAATAATAACAATTATAGTGTATGATTATTATCCCGTGAGGGTTCGCGTTGTTCAATAGGTTATATAGTCATTCGTCTTGTCTGACATGCTGTTATATAGTCATTCGTCTTGTCTGACTTACTGTTATATAGTCATTCGTCTTGTCTGACATACTGTTATATAGTCATTCGTCTTGTCTGACATGCTGTTATATAGTCATTCGTCTTGTCTGACTTACTGTTATATAGTCATTCGTCTTGTCTGACTTACTGTTATATA
>MJUT01003556.1:303972-361922 GCA_002080005.1 Gigantidas platifrons | reverse complement strand
CCAATAAGCTTAGTGGATTCGGTTTCCGGAAAGATGAGGAATTTCGCGAAGTTAGAAGTTACGGAAGTTAGTATAGGCAATAAAAAGAAACCGTAGTTTGCAATTTCCGTAATATATACTCACCCCTAATTCAAATCTTTAAAGATTTTATTCTGCTTTATTTGTAGTTCTAGGATGGGAGTGGTAGATCGGACCAAAATGGCTAAATATTGCGTTACGGAAGTTAGTCTCTTAAAGGATACATTCGAAAATTTTAAGATTTGCATGTCTCGTTCGAAAACGTTTGGAGTAATTAATTTGATAGAATCTTAGTCAGGGAATTGAGCTATTCTATTTCCATTGCTAGAAATGTTTAAATTCAGCTGCTTGGTACGATTTCTCAACAATTGATTTTGAAAGTGTTACGGAAGTTAGGAGCATCTTTGCGACAGTTAAGTTATATTGTGATATCAAGCCTATTTTATAAGACTCATAAAAAAATAATTTTAATACATTCCTAACACCTTTGTGCATAAAAAGTTGTTGAATGTTTATCGTCTTCATCACAAGGCAAATTAAAATAAAGCATCTAATAGTGACATCTTTGCATGCGACATGACGTTTTCGTACACAACTGAAATTTAACACCCTGAAAATCGGGTGCGTAGCATTATTACTCCGACGGCCCATTTTTCCGACAATATAATATAGAACTCAAACCACAAATCCATGGCTTAACTTCGAAATTGTTTTTCTGAAATATGGCTTGAGGAATCAAAGCACAGCGTGACATCTTCCAGTACATGAATGTCATTTACTGCATTGGTGATAAACAGATATTCAAAATGGTCACTCGGCAGCAGTGGAGGTAAAGGTATACATTTATGGTAAATAATAATTTGATATTAAAAACCTCTGAACGGAAATTGGCTACTTTGTTTGTTGCATGATCGAGAACTCAAATGTGATTTTTAGGCCAAATATATTTTATTTTCAGACACGAATTTGCTCCTTTCACACATTTTTACCTTCGAATTATAATTCATTTTCCATTTTCGATTAATTTATTTCAAAATTTCAAAATAATATTAAAATTTCATGCAATTTAGGCACGGACCATTTGAAATTTTTAGATGGGAGAAGGCTAGGCGGCGGGGTTGGGATTTTCGTTTTTTTTTTGTTTGGTAAAAATCAGGACAAGAAATTAACCCCCTCCCCCCCCTCCCTCCAATAATGTTTGTGTCGTCTCGCATAACGGTGGCGGTGTAAACTTTTCATGATTAAATCCAAAATGTAGAAGTGTTAGACCATCCGAAATTGGTACTGAAATTTCTCATTTCGTCATGATGTAAGGAATCTGCTAGCACCATGACATTTGACTTTGACCCCATATTTACCCTTTAGTTTAATACAGAAACAATCCGCCCAGTGAGTATCAAGATTAAAGTCAGTCTTCCGTTAGGTATAGAAGAAAAACAACAGGTTTTAGGATAATTATACTACTTTTGACCATTTTTGACGGAATAATGGGTTGTCGGAGAAATGGGCTGTCGGAGCAATGGGCTGTCGGAATAATGACCTGACCCCTGAACATCAGCCCTTAACAATGCGGTAAGGTAGTCCAATGTTTCTTAATTGTCAATTGAACATCCCATTGAAGAGTAAATCGAATTTTCGCCACCTGGTACACTCAAGATCATTTTTAATCGTCCATCATTATATGCGACACGAAAAACACTACTTTGGCCACATTTCATTAGAATGAGTGGGTTATGGAATTCCAGTATCTCATATGGTTGTGGATTTCCCGTGTCTCACAATACTATGGTATTTCAGTGTCTAACATGGCTTCCCCATGCTTTATTATAAATAAAATAATAATCGTTATATAAATGTGGCTGGGAAAGTCACGTGACCTCTTCAATAGTTACATATAAATTAGGCCTATATTTGAGGTTTGATATACATTAACACAAACATATTTATTGCTTTGTTAGTCAGATTTTAAAATTGAAAATATCTTTTTTAATGTATGAAAGGTATATTTCCCATCTTTTTGTCCTAATTGCTTTCCATACATTGATGATTTATCATGTGATATTTTAGCAAAGACACGTCAGGTAATAGCTAGATATGATCAAATATTAATTACTGTTACCTATTGTTAATGTAAGTAACTAACATTGAACACCAAATTCACTGGATAAAATACTTTATTTTATGGGTAAGCAAGTTAATATTTGCACCATGAAATATTTTTTAATGCTTCAATTTCAAACTATTTAAAAAGACATCTTTTGAAATTTTTCAGACAAAACAATTTACACCGAAAAAGCTAAAATACTGTGCTTTCTTAATCTTGATTACTTTTTAAGTTTAGTTGGCCTATGACAAAAACAGGTGCTTTATTGACCTTTCACCGGCCTTATGTGACGTAATAGGACGCCATTTGGAAAAAGGAAGTAAACACATATGAGTCAGAGTCTTATTATTATCGATGTTTTTTCCATGGAACTTTACACATGTGAACAAGAATAGATGAGGAACATAATTGTAAAGAAAAACATGTTTAATTTTCAAACATGAAAAAAATAACTAAACATTATCCAATGACTGACCGACTTATTGTCACATGGGGATATATACATTTTATCATCAACATTAAAATAAAAACTAAAAAAAGTCCAATTTTATTTATTACAAATAATAAATATTTCCATGGTGCGAGTTTGCACACCTATTTTAAATCTGCTAATTATTAGTAGTCCGAGTTTGTTATGGGCCGAGGTTGTGATGGTGCGAGTTTTTTTTTGTAATTTGTTTATTTTTAAAGAAAAGCAGAGGCAGATACAAATACAGAAAAACATATGATATGCATATACAATTTTTCCTAAACAAAAGACATTTAATTTATAAGACCAACATTTTGTAACACTACACTCAAACACCAAGGAGATTTTCAAATGGCAACCACTTTTTACATATATATTCTTTTTGTGTAGAGGATAAGAAATTGATGGTTGTCTTTTCTATTTTAATACAGTGATGGTGCGAGTTGTCCAGTAGCGGTAAAAACTGATGACCGGTGAAATAGAGAAAACAAGGAATTTAGGATTTATTAGTTAGGGTAAAATAATATGAGTAGGCATGGCCTATAGAGAGGACGTTAGTATTTGAAATTAAGTGATACTAAAAATACCTTTATATACCTAATATGTTTATCATTAAACACTGTCATGTGGAATCAATAGTACCCTTTACCACAGTCGCTTGAATTTCAATGATTTAAATAAAGGAAGAGTAAAAAAAATATTGGATATATATAGTATATAAGGGAAGTTATGAAATGCATTTTTGCGCCAAAATGTAAGCAATCGTCATTAGGGCTAAACGGACGCAAAATGATATGCTTCGTGGATATTTCTCTATACTGGACATGTTTTTTATTCATCCGTATTGTAACAACCTTCATTCCGAGCATTTTACAAACGTATGGGCCATTTTTTCACTGACGTTCAGCATCTGAGTTCGTTACAGTCGCCATGGTATTCAGCAGTGAATGAAAAGTTTTATAATTTCGAGTCAACAACGGCAATTTTCCGGTTCAGGACAAGACATCAAGGGACTCAAAATATCTAGTACATATGTAAAGTTGTGTACCCCTACATAGAATGTATGCAGAAGCAAGGTTTTGCTGTGTTTTTCTTACCATGAAACAAGCTACAAAACGTCATCATCAAATTTTGGTGTCATTTTAATATTTTGCGCAATCTCAACTTTGTAGATTATCTCCCCTTATATTCGTACAAGTAAAACATTGAACAGTCAAATATTGCTTTCTAAATTTCTCAAATGATATAATTAATCGATTGCAATTCATATGAAGTGATTACCGCTAAATTTATGATTTTACAGATGCTTTGAAATAGTATTTCTCATCCACTGCTGAAGAATACCACAATGGCGACTGTAACAAACAAGAGGAAGGTCGATTGACGTCATCCATCCCTGCTTATGATGTCACAGAGAAGTTTGGAAATACCATATATCGATAGATAAATGAAAAGCTCAAATTTACGAAAAGCTACGAAATGGTATGAATGGTTACGAAGTTATGAAGTTACGAAACCATTAGGGTATGAAGTTACAAAGTTACGAGACAGTAAAGCCACCTAGCGGGATACAATATAATGCAATGGTCCATCAACGACTATCATATTGCAAGTTGTATTTAATGCAAATTTGACATAATTGCCAAATAGATATATATATTATTTTAATTTATTGAATAAAATACAATATTTTTTTTGCTAGTGGAAAAAAAAGTTGAATTCGATTCCTGCTTATTCATATTCCTATATCAATATCCAGACAAAAAAACTATATCAGGTAAGTGGCAGTCCAGTATTTGAAAGAATTAATGTCCATATACACGTACAAAGTACCTTCATGAAGCTTTTAATGAAAAAAATCTGATTTTTCAGCTGTTGAGTTCAGATTGTGAAATAACATAACAATCGTTTTTTATCTCAATATATTACAAGTATAAAGCTGATTTTCAACACAATAAGCAACTTATGAAATGTATATGTTTCATTTGTACATTTAACCTCTAATTAATATGAAAAATTTGATTTTAAGCATATCCCCCCTTTTTTTGTTGCCTCAATACAAATGATATCACAATATACTAAACTATGTTAATTCATGCTATGTTCCCATTAATTATATTAATTATGAATTAGAAGACAGTAAATAAGACCTAATACCTAGATATTCAGCAAAAATTATTTGAAACTGTCCAAAATTTGTAAAATTGTGATTGTTGATTTTCAGATTTCTGTTAATTCTTATGACCTGCAACTTTAATTTTCATCAAAACTCAATAAATATATGTTTCTTGACAACTTGTGTTATGTTTCTTGTTAGTCGGATGCACAAATGTACATTTACAGTCAATTTATACTCTAAAATATAAAATTCACATTGACAATTTGAATAATTAACAGTAAATGTCCAGTGACAAATGCAATTTTCTTGGGATCACTAAAATGACCTGGTTTTAAACTACATAATTCTGAAATAAAGCTGCTTTCTATAGTCTTATATTGTTTCATATGTACATTTTACATATGTTCTAACTATAACTACCAAAATTTATGAGGAAAATAAGTAAGATTAGCAAATTTTCAAAAATGGTATCACCATATACCGTATTTGAAATCTACTAAATGCTGCAAAATGAAATTGTTAAAATTCTTAATTTTAGCAATCTTTTTCAACATCATCTGCCCATTAACTACAAAAACACATTAAATCTACCATTCTCAATAATTGTAAAGTCATAAATAAGCATACAATTGTATTTCAATACCCTCTGTGCATGTACATCTAGTGTATGGGGAACATTTTCCAAAATATTGCATAATAATCATATTGAAGCCGTAACATGACACCTTGATGTATTTTGTAAAATTTTGGTGTGGAAAATGTCAAACTGGGTCTGTTGTGACTGTCCAAAGCCAATTTGAGCATGGTACAATTGCAATGAAATTTAAATTTCTTGATTTTTGCCTAAAAGAAGTAATACCACTAAAGAATTCTCCATAGTATTCTATGTTAAATAAAATCTTTTTAAGCTTTTGTACAGGATTCATCTTAAGTTTAATCTAAGCGACACCCATATCTCATGGAAGGGGCACCTAATTGGAAAATTAACTCCGAAAATTAACATACAACAAAAAGCACAGTTCGAAGATGTCTACCGTCAAAAATCCTACTATCACTTTCGATTTAACACAAATTCAAGTGGTTTCATTCCAATGCAATAATTTTTTTATTTTAAACCACAAGGACATCAAATATGGGCTAAAAATTATCCTAAAACCTGTATATTTCTGCTGACATTCAGTATTTTGCAGTATCTACTAGGGTTTACTTTTATACAACAATGTATGAATCTATTTTGTGTTTACATACTACTTTCCCATACGTTCTTTCCGACTGGTATCAATGTTTAGTGGTAATACACCTAGACGCGAGACCGACGCGAGAAATAGAGCATCAGTATGTGGGTCTACCTGGGGGATCTACCGGGGTGGTCTACAGTAATGAGGACTCACATCCTTTATTAAACATTTTTTTCTGCTTCTGGTTAGACTTGAACTAACATCTTCTAGCTTGTAACTAGATGTACATGTAATACTTTGTTTATACCACAGAAGCTCTTCAACCCATAAACAAAAATTCTGCTTCTGGTTAGACTTGAACTAACATCTTCTAGGTTGTAACTAGATGTAATACTTTATACCACAGAAGCTCTTCAACCTATTAACATGTTTTTCTCCTTCTGGTTAGACTTGAATTAACATATTCTAGCTTGTAACTAGATGTAACTGTAATACTTTGTTTATACCACAGAAGCTCTTCAACCCATAAACAAAAATTCTGCCTCTGGTTAGACTTGAACTAACATCTTCTAACTTGTAACTAGATGTAATACTTTATACAACATAAGCTCTTCAACCTATTAAGCAATTTTTCTGCTTCTGGTTAGACTTGAACTAACATCTTCTAGCTTGTAACTAGATGTAATACTTTATACAACAGAAGCTCTTCAACCTATTAAACATTGTTTCTGCTTCTGGGTAGACTTGAACTAACATCTCCTAGCATGTAACTAGATGTAATAATTTATACAACAGAAGCTCTTCAACCCATTAAACATTTTTTTTCTGCTTCTGGCTAGACTTGAACTAACATCTTCTAGCTTGTAACTACATTTATGTAGATGTAATACTTTATACAACAGAAGATCTTCAACCTATTAAACATTTTTTTCTGCTTCTGGTTAGACTTGAACTAACATCTTCTAGCTTGTAGCTAGATGTAACACTTTATACCACAGAAGCTCTTCAACCTATTAAACATTTTGTCTGCTTCTGGTTAGACTTGAACTAACATCTTCTAGCTTGTAACTAGATGTAATAATTTATACAACAGAAGCTCTTCAACCTATTACACATATTGTTCTCCTTCTGGCTAGACTTGAATTAACATCTTCTAGCTTGTAACTACATTTATGTAGATGTAATACTTTATACAACAGAAGATCTTCAACCTATTAAACATTTTGTTCTGCTTCTGGTTAGACTTGAACTAACATCTTCTAGCTTGTAACTAGATGTAATACTTTATTCCACAGAAGCTATTCAACCTATTAAACTTTTTTTTCTGCTTCTGGTTAGACTTGAACTAACATCTTCTTGCTTGTAACTTGATGTAATACTTTATACCACAGAAACTCTTCAACCTATTAAACATTTTTTCTGATTCTTGTTAGACTTGAACTAGTTTCTTCTAGCTTGTAACTAGATGTAATACTTTATACCACAGAAGCTCTTCAACCTATTAAACTTTTTTGTCTGCTTCTGGTTAGACTTGAACTAACATCTTCTAGCTTGTAACTACATTTATGTAGATGTAATACTTTATACAACAGAAGATCTTCAACCGATTAAACATTTTGTTCTGCTTCTGGTTAGACTTGAACTAACATCTTCTAGCTTGTAACTAGATGTAATACTTTATACCACAGAAGCTATTCAACCTATTAAACTTTTTTTCTGCTTCTGGTTAGACTTGAACTAACATCTTCTTGCTTGTAACTTGATGTAATACTTTATACCAAAGAAGCTCTTCAACATATTAAACATTTTTTCTGATTCTTGTTAGACTTGAACTAGCATCTTCTAGCTTGTAACTAGATGTAATACTTTATACCACAGAAGCTCTTCAACCTATTAAACTTTTTTGTCTGCTTCTGGTTAGACTTGAACTAACATCTTCTAGCTTGTAACTAGATGTACATATAATACTGTGTTTATACCACAGAAGCTCTTCAACTCATAACAAAAAATTCTGCTTCTGGTTAGACTTGAACTAACATCTTCTAGCTTGTAACTAGATGTAATACTTTATACAACAGAAGCTCTTCAACCTATTAAACATTTGTTTCTCCTTCTGGCTAGACTTGAACTAACATCTTCTAGCTTGTAACTACATTTATGTAGATGTAATACTTTATACAACAGAAGATCTTCAACCTATTAAACATTTTTTTCTGCTTCTGGTTAGACTTGAACTAACATCTTCTAGCTTGTAATTACTAGATGTAATACTTTATACAACATAAGCTCTTCAACCTATTAAATTTGTTTTTCTGCTTCTGGTTAAACTTGAACTAACTTCTTCTTATACTGTACACATGTGAAGAAGCAGGGTATAAGACCAAAAAATATTGACACATTAGGTGGATAGCAACGAAATCTAGCCTTCTAGGTAATACTGGACCAGAAAGATGCACAAGTGCATGCATGCCTAACATAGTGATTACATTTGTACATGTAGGATTACAATTTTAATAATGGGACATTTTCTATTGACATTCAGCATTTCTATGGGCCATTCTTTAACATTCTTTGTGAATATTTCTGATTTCAATGGGACATTTTCAGATGGAATTATATGTGATAAATGGCACATGGCCCCCTCTGATTCCAATCACTGCTAACAATTCAAACTTTCCAGTCTGGAGATACAGAGCAGACCATTTCTTCAGAAAGTCGAAATATAAATCATGGGATCTGAACGAGTTTAGTAAAACACATTTTCCTTTATAAACTGGACATGGCAAGACGCAAATTACATTGACTTTTTCAAATTCGTTAAATGTTTAAAGTCACCAAAAAGACTATTTTTCGTTTGATATTTGTGAAGTTCAAGTGCAAGACAAATCGGCACTTGGTTTCGATCCCGGTTTCCATCATCCATGTTTGTTTAAGAACTACTACTACTTTCAAATTAATCCATATGTTATCGATTAAAAATACTGACACAAGCCTTTTCCAATACCATCCACGATTTTTAAGTAGGAAATATTACGAAATCAGAAAATAATTGGCGACAGTGCACTGTGTAGTGATACGAGTAGCTGTGGAACCGTAGCCCTTTATAGTCCTTTTTTTTTTGGTTGCCAAATAGATGTATTATTTTAATTTATTGAATAAAATAAAATATTTTATTTTTTTAAAACAAAACAAAGTTGCTATTATTATAATTTTTTATGACAGTAGATACTTTCGGATTTAAGCTGGCTTACACATCCGGGTTATATGGTGCCCCAATTCTCGCAGTTAGTATAGACGCGAGACCGACGCGAGAAATTGAGCATCAGTGTGTAGTCTACGTGGGGGTCTACCGAGGTGTTCTACAGTAATGAGGACTAACGTCCTCTATTACACTAGATTTTCTATTGAAAAGATATACTGAAGTATAATAACAAATGTTATCGATCCCATGGAACATGAAATAAAACAGTAATCATTACCACAGTGTTATTCTCCGTGTGTATTACCTACCATGAAGTCAGAACATGTCAATGCCGGTCCATTAAGGCGGGGGGGGGGGGTAATTAAGAAAAAAATGAAGACAAAGTGTAGGTCCGTATCTATATTCCCCCTGGCAAAGGAGTGCACTGCAGCCCCTACATGTACTTACACAGCAATCCACATGAATAAAACTGTAGATGTCGATAAATTTAAACATATGCTTATGTTATTGTTACTTCCAACATAATCAGTGTTTAATTAATGTTAAAAAAATCAAATTTTGACAATAAATGTCTTATTATATGTAGATATTTGAAACTTATCAAAATCAGATGATAATTTACAAGTTGTTACACCATTACGATTTGGTGAAAACTATGTCTTATTTTGCAATGGACTTTGCACGAAAGGGGAGAGTTTTGTACAAATTAAAGGGAAATAACTCATACAACCTGTATAATTTTAGAATCAAGTCGGATATGTACTAATTGTTATTCGTATCGTTCTGACTGATGTTTTATATTGGTATTGATCTGATTTGTAACACATAGTATTACATTCCTACATTGTATCATCGAAATCCCACGGTGACCTTTACATTCCTACATTGCATCATAGAAATACCATGATGACCTTTACATTGCTACATTGTATCATAGAAATACCACGGTGACGTTTACATTCCTACATTGTATCATAGAAATACCATGGTGACCTTTACATTCCTACATTGTATCATAGAAATACCATGGTGACCTTTACATTCCTACATTGTATATATATTTTCTTACTGTAAGCTTTTAATAACTATTTCCTTGTCGTCTGTTTATATTTATATTTGATGTTTCTCCTCGCTAGGCACGCGATAGTAAGGAGTAAGAACGAACGAATAGTTTGTTTGGAATCATGATAATGTGTCATGTGACATGTCTACCCGCGGCATTGAACAGATAAGAAGTTAAAAAGTACGCTTTAAAATCAATTAATCTTTTCCGAATCCATTTAATGAATGATGATAAGCACTGTTCCCAAAATAGTTAAAACTTATAAACCTTGAATTAACAGTTAAGAATAAATTTATATTGAATATAGGTAGCATATGTCTGAAGATGAAATATAATTGTATGGGATTTCTGAAGAAACTATGCATATTGTGTTGACACAGCAATGTCCAACAGGTTAAACTATCAGATTAATCTATCCTTCCATTAAAAAAAAACAAAGTTACAAAAAACCAAAATCAAACGCACATAAAAAAACCAAACACAAAATCAAAAACAAAACAAAAACAAAGTAAAAAAAAAAATAATAATAGCAAAATTGTTTTGTTTTTATGAAATAAGATATTGTATTTCCGTGCCCAAGTCAATTATTTTAAACATAACATGTATTTCATTGACAAGTATGCACCCTATGTCAATTTCGTAAACAATCATGACGTCATGTGTAGAAAAACACAGCACCTTTTCTAAGAAATGTGTCAAGAAAAAACACCTTCGAACGGAATAATAGACAATGTATATATAATAAATGAACTCAGTTTAGAACAGCAATGCATAGATATTGTCGGAAAATACAATACTGTATTTTAGTGTCAAAGTCAAGAAATTTAAAAACCACATTTTTTCATTGACAACTAGCACCTCAGTCAATTTCGTAAAATCGTGACGTCACGTGTAGATAAGCACATCCCCTTTTTCTAGTGTGTCCAGACAAACACCTTTCTAACAGATTAGTAAAAGATGAATATAGAATAAATTTGACAATTTAGAAATACAATACATAGATATTTTTAGAAAAAAAAAAAAATATATATATTTATAGGGTATTTGAACGGACATGTAGGTAGAAAAACTCGCGATTGTGTGTGAGATTTTTGGAGTATATACACTCGTAGTGGTCCTAATATTAACTCGGTTCGTGAAAATGTCTGACCAATACACAAAAGGACGTCAATTGAAACTACCCTTACAGACAATTCCTGTTCATTTTTTCGAACCGAAAATGACTCGTGTCCTTTTTGTCTACGCATGCGACATAGCATTATGGATGTCTAGCCAATCTGCATTTCACTTTCGAACTCCAAATAAGTGACATTTCGTCATATGATTCACAGTTTAAAAGAAATTTAAACACAATTCCTGTCTTATTATCCAAGATTATTTCTACTACAATATTCCTCAAGTTTTGCAATGATTACGTAAATGAAAACTCACCACCACCCGTCTCCGTGTTTAAAAGAAATTAATCATGTCATTACGTTGCAAAAAGTCAAGAACAATCCAATCATATTTGGGTCACAAGAACCCGTTACAATGTCATAATTGTGAACGCAACTATGACAATGTCGATAAAAAATTTAATATCTTCAAACGTTTCCTCATTTTTGTCTTTGCCACTGTGTGAAGTGCATAACATTCTAACTTTCGTGTTATTTTTTAAAGTCTAATTAAGTGATTTAAAAAATGAAGACTTTTAAATTTTCAGAGAATTATTTGAATTTTAAGTGATATGAAAGAATAGTAAATATCTTAATAAAAGCACAATGATAACAGTTATTATTATTCAAAGTTTCACATGTTGTTCTTCTGGTTACAACAAAAGTTATCCTCCAAAATCTTGTCAAATTTGTCAGGAGTGCGCAAAACGCTAAAACGTGACAAACTTTAAATTGCATATTTTTACACGCACAGTAACTAGAATGAAGAGTTCACATACATATACGTTGTTAAACCAAGTTTTGATATTTGTTCACTTTATTCCAACTACAGGTATGTCTGAAGGTAATATCAGACCCGAAATAAAAAAAAAACACAAATTTAGGCGTTTTCAATGGTAACTATGCATTTTGCGTGATAAACAACAATATTAATTATTCATTAGTATTATGTATCAACACCATAAGGTGTTACACAAATATTGTATGTCATTTGTCAGTCAACAATCTCGCAAGTATCTAATGGATAACATTCGACACTGTACTAATTACACATCTATGTGCATGATTACATTAGAATGGAGATAAATATCGCATCGCAAATACACTCAATTGACGACCATTAATATCCAATACAATTCAGTTATCTCCTAATTAGTACAGTGTCGACACCTGTTGAGTAAGTTTTGATGAATATTATCCAGTGCTAATGAATAATCAATATTGTTGTTCATCACGCAAAATGCATATGTTGTTAGCATTGACATGTTAGTTTCCACTTCGTATCACATTCTGTTTCTTCCCCTACTGCACATCTTAAATGAAGGCTTTTGTAATGTTGGTGTGTTGTCTTGTAAGTAATGCCATAGCAGAACAAGAAAAAAGATTGAAAGGTCAGTATATTTGTCTGTTACTTGTAAGACTAATGAAAGAGAGTATAGAGAACAAATACATTACTCCTTGTTTGTGGTCTAGTGGATGACGTGTTCACATCGAATACGGTAGATCAAACCAAAGACTTATAGAATATGTATTTACTGTGTCTCTGTTCAGTATTAAGGAGAAAGAGCAAAGACTGCTTGACTTGAATCAGGATAATTTTTCCGAGTGGTGCGACATGTCTATCCGTGGTCTAGCACAAAGCGGGCAATGCAACACTATCATCTCATTGATATGCAACCAGTTCCCGTCATGATATAACTGAAATATTGTTCATTTGCATGTATTTCCATTACTGACTTCCAGTTCAAAATTAATGTTAGATTTTTTCCTACTAGAATCGAAATATTTCATGGAAGCCATAGTTATTTTTTTGTAATTTGTTTATTTTTGAAAAAAGGAATATAACATGTAAAGTATATATTCAATAACACTAATCAATTATACATTATGTTGACATTTTAACATTATTTTCGTTGCAATTTATCGTAAAATATATACGAAAATAATGCTACCCATGTTAAAACTGGATACAAACTTTAGCTTCCATTAACTATTTCTTAATTCAAAGTGTATAATTAGGTAAGCCGAATTAAAAATGTCCTTGCTGTTCACGTAAAAGAATAGTTAAAGTTCAAGGTTAGTGTCAAAGTTCAAAGTCAATGTCAAAGTTCAATGTCAATGTCAAAGGTAAAGTATTATTTAAATGTTCTGTTGTTCTGTGAGTGTTGCATTTTGTCTGTTCTATTTATAGATAACTGTGAAAATGAATGGATTTCATATAAAAACCACTGCTACTTTGTTGGATCCAATAGAGTAAACTGGCACGATGCAAATGTATCTAACATTGGTATCAATAAAAACAAAAAGTATATCGTATATATATATATATATATTGTCGTTGAAGATCCAGTTAACAGCGCAGGATTGGGATCCCATTAACCAGTGTAACCACCCTATATGTGTTGTGCCTGTCCCAAGCCAGGACCTGGATTTCCAACGTCATATGTTTAGCCTTGTTTTTCGTCATTGAGTTAAGGTGAGAGATAGTTATAAGCTTTGTTGATATTGGTGGCATTGTTGACCGTCACGATCACTATTTCAACTTTCCTTTCAGATACAGGCACTGCAATAAAAATGGTTGGTTAAACTAGTTAAACTGTATTCATCATATCGAAATTGTCTTCAGTGAACAGGTTAATGACCTTATATTAATAATGAGTAGACATATAGAATATAACACCGAGGAGGGGTGGCACGATGGGGAATTCTCCGACAGCCGAGGGTAAGATTGCAACCGTTTTCTGACGAGGATTTTATTGTGTTGAGTTGTCGTTTAGCTTTGTTTTTTCCTCATCTTGTGTACCCTATGTTGTCAGTTTCTGTTGTCTTTTATCTTTGTATTTCCTCATCTTGTGTACCCTATGTTGTCAGTTTCTGTTGTCTTTTGGTTTTGTTTTTCCTCATCTTGCATACCCTATGTTGCGAATTTCTCTGGATTGTCCATTTTTGATTGCCTCTTCGGTATTATCTTAGCTTTATTTAGAAACCAATGTATAACCGACCATTTAGAGAGTTTTTCTGGCCAGTTTCACAGAGAGTGCAAATGAATTTTTACTTTTCGACAATGTACGCATACTATGTTTATCATGGAATGTCAAAAAGTCCAAAACAACAGTAAACTTATCTGAAAGAACAGAAACAAACGTCGCTCTAATAATTTTTAATGGTGTCATGAATAAGGAACCCAATAAACACCGTATGTTGGTCATTAACCGTANTATATATATATATTTATATATATTTTTTTTTTTTGGTACTTTGGATTTTCCAATGGAGTTTGACTACCCAAATAGAACCAGCGCAAGATAAAAACATACATTGATTTTTTTTTTATTTTGTGAAGTTTTGGAGACAACAATAAAAGATTTAAGGACAAAAAGTTTATATTATACCTTCATTTGTAGAAGGAATGCGATAGACGACACAGTCTTTTGTTGACTATTAACGGTGAAGATGAAAATATGTGGCTCTCAGGCTTAATCCAGTCTAGAGGTATATGTCTAGCTGGTTATTATTAGGATATTTTTACACACCACCTATATCAAAATTGGAGATATCATTAACAATTATAATTTGAACGTGTTTTCCATAAGGTTGATTGATTTATTGGTCAACATTCAGCGAGCACTAATTCAGATATATTCAGGACGAGAATATTATAGTATTTTATCATGTACACTGTTCAGTATTGTAATGTTGTACTATATTTGACCATGCACACTGTACAGCATGGTAATGTTGTAATATATTTGACCATGCACACTGTACAGTATGGTAATGTTGTTATATATTTGACCATGTACTCTGTACAGTATGGTAATGTTGTTATATATTTGACCATGCACACTGTACATCATGATAATGTTGTTATATATTTGACCATGTACTCTGTACAGTATGGTAATGCTGTTATATATTTGACCATGTACTCTGTACAGTATGGTAATGTTGTACTATATTTGACCATGTACTCTGTACAGTATGGTAATGTTGTTATATATTTGACCATACACACTGTACAGTATGGTAATGTTGTAATATATTTGACCATGTACTCTGTACAGTATGGTAATGTTGTTATATATTTGACCATGTACTCTGTACAGTATGGTAATGCTGTTATATATTTGACCATACACACTGTACAGTATGGTAATGTTGTAATATATTTGACCATGTACTCTGTACAGTATGGTAATGTTGTACTATATTTGACCATGTACTCTGTACAGTATGGTAATGTTGTAATATATTTGACCATGTATTCTGTACAGTATGGTAATGTTGTATTGTATTTGACCATGTACTCTGTACAGTATGGTAATGTTGTAATATATTTGACCATGTACTCTGTACAGTATTGTAATATTTTAATATATTTGACCATGTACTCTGTACAGTATTGTAATATTGTAATATATTTGACCATGTACACTGTACAGCATAATACTGTTGTTATATATTTTATTCATGTACAGTATACAGTACAGTAATGTTTGTACATAAATAAATCTATGTAGAAATGAGGGAAGATGCGTGTCAAACGGTTCACCGACTTCTGACTACCCTCGTAATACTATGAAGATCTTGGTAGAGACGAACAATGTTTTATAGCTGCTACAAAAGTGGTCTTTAGCGTGCAGTGAGCATGGCACTCGCCAATCATGTTACACACTATGATCCACCGGTCGGGATTTTCCGTATTATAACGTGACAACCTCTCGTATCGAGGGGACTCCTCCCCCGTATCCATGGAGACATAACCCTTTCCATGATTTGGTCTAACGCCACTTTCAACAATATTGCAGTTATATCATGGTGGTCAGTTTTATTGATGGAGGAAACGGGAGGACCCGGATAAAACCACCGACCTGTCGCAATTCACTGACTAAATTTATCATATAATGTTGTACATCTCGCCCTGATCGATATTCGAACGCACAACATCAGTGGTTATAGGCACTAATAGCATAGGTAGTTGTAAATGCGATCACAGCCACGACAGCCCCAATGCATAGTGTCTTTCTTTAGTAGAGTTTAAAATGGTAATGAATCGTTTGCCTTTTGCATAATGCTTTCCTCTATCACGGACAACATTATTAACGAACTTGAGAAGACCAGAAATATGGCGTTCTCCTATAAGAAATTGGAACTGCTGAGTGCTTTCCCTTAGTGAGCTGGGATAATCCTGGTGTTTTGTCGGGTTCATGTTGCTCATCGCTTTAGTTGTCTTTGTTGTGTATTTTGTTTTGTTTGTGTATTGTGCCTGATGTTGCCTGTGTCTGTGGATTGCTCATTCTTCGTGTTTTTCTACAATTTATTTTAGCAATTATCTTTTGATAAAAAGTAACAAAATCAGAATAAATTATATTCAGATATTATATATTGTATTGGGTCACGTATTTATAAATTTCATGCTCATCTTATGTTTCATATTAGAGGTACATGACATGTTCTATCTACTGGATATTACTTTTATGTACCACCTCTAAAGTGAATGGATAATTGTAAGCGAACTCCTAAAGCTGGCATTAAGTAGCAACCAATCAATCAATATAAATCCTATGTCCCTTTCCGATTAAACAGTCACTTTAGAGGATCATGAAAAGTCATATCCAGTTAGGATAATTTTCATGCACCTCAAATGTGAACCATATGATGACAATTATTTTCAGCTGTCAATGGATTAAGTTGCAACAGTACCTCCTCAGTGGTATAATAACCAATGTGCTAGTTTCGAGTTCAGACGAACGCGGAATCGATTCCCATTCGGTTTAACCAGACTATGCAATTTTACGTTGTTGCTTCTCCCGTTAATAAAACATTTGCACAGTGGTGCTTACAATATCGTATGTTGTTTTTCAAAATGGCGCCAAAATGTTCTTGAAATGACATCTGTTATAACTACAACATACTAAGAACACAGTCACATGATCAATATAAATAATATATTAAATTCTAAATAATTATCGGTAATATGTCATTACGGTATACCACTGATGGACTATATCTCCCGTCGGTCTCGCGGGACTAATAGTCCATCCGCTAGACCCGGAAAAATATGTTGGTGCTGGATAAACCTGTAGACCACATCGTTTTGGCACTAATCAAAGGATAAATATATGTAGATTATTTATTCAAGTGTTGTTCTCAGCTAAAATATGCGGAAAATAGTACAACACGCGACCCTTTAAGGCTACCCTAAAATAGGAGGAAAAAAACAAAGCCAAGCATTTCCGTCAGTTAGGGTATATCATTTCGATTAATTTACTTCTAGAGTTATTTATATATGCTTATTTTATGTCACTTATGCTAGAAAGATGATAACCATACATGGAAAGACCACTTGTTGTGAATTCACGGGGAGTGGGTAATTTTACTATATTATTTCAAAATTTTCACCTGTTGAAATAATTCAGTGTCTACAAGTACTGTGTTAAACGTTGTATTGCTTGATTATTTATATTTGCATTATTTACTGTAGTTCCAATCACTCTGAAATTAATCTAATGGAAGTAATTACATATATTTGACCACCGAAAAAAGGGAGGGTACATTAATTTTGTGCTTAACCTGAAATCTAACAACCAGTACTTTTTCCCTCAAACTATGATTTCACGTTTTTATCTTCTTCCTCATCGTCAATTTCACTATCTCTCTCTGATAGAGTCTCTCTTTGATCTTTGATTCGTGCTTTCACAAATATCAGAGCATCTGTGCATGATAAACCTTGTGACCTAAAAGAACAACGTTTTGTGGCGTAGACTGTTTTACACCCACAACTAATGAGCAGCATCAATGCCTCAAGGCTGTTGGTCCATCCAGTTAACAGACAAAATATTGTTTCTCCCATCCTTGTTTTTCAGCTGATATATCGACTGACAGGCGCGTTTCCAAGCTGGTGCCTGGCAATATGCTCTTTGTGTGTTTCTGCATTGCGTCTTTGTAGGTGGTAGCTAACGCACTGGGTGTTTAAAAGAAGCCTCTCTGGTATTAAAATTACAACTAAGCAAATCTTGTCGATTAATTTTTACCAAAAAATGTCACAGTAATGAATATACATATAAACATCATTGCACCAAATTATACAAACTCTTATCGTCGTATTTTTAAGATATTTAAAATTATGTTTTTCATAGATGACACCCAGAAAAAATGAAATTGTCGAGGAAAGTTATTACACACTCATCGTTTGCTGTTTCTTTATTTGTGAGATAAAAAAGATAGTTACCAATAATAAAAAGCTTTTGAATTCTTATATTTGTCAAAGTCGATGTCCAAATTACCAAATTACTGCAATTGTCTTTTTTATTTTCAGGTCGGTTGGGAAAAATTCATACAGCCACCCAGCTGTATTGTTAAATACCTTCAAATGCTGTGCTCCAGATGTATTCACTTGATTCTAGATATGCTTTAGTTATCTTAGGTAAAGACTTTTAGTATAGGATAAGTATTACAATAAAAACAAATTCCCCAAACACAGCTTTCCATTTTTTTACTACCATAAAATTGATTTACACCTTAGTATATCATAGGAATATATGTTATTTTAAGAAAATTTATAAATGTGAGAATTTAACATTTCATTTGCAAACTGAAAAAAATATTTAAATTTATGAGTGAAACTGTGTGTTGACACAATGCAGACATTCCTTGAAAATTTACATTTTTATTTATAGATGAATAAAAAAAAATTCAGCTAGTATGATGTTGGTCAACGAAATTGAGTATTATATGCAACAGTGGAATTATATTAAAATTAGACAAGCCAAAACAGAAAATTAAGATAATATATGTTCATGTTCTGTAGTGAGTATGAGTGTCACTAATCACAGACGTCATGAACAGCTAAAAATAATACAGAATTCAACAAAATATATGCATAAAATGACCACAATGTAAACATATCTTGTTTACCCTCCTGACATTTTCGGGTCACCTAATAATTATGTCAAGGTCAAAATGATGCAAATATGTTCATAGGGCAATGAAAATATTTTTCACGAAACATACATCACACAGTTTCAATATTACTTCTATAAACACTATATGTATTCCAATATGACACTTTCTTTTCAATATATTGATATTTTTCATACCAATATATTTTAGTATTAAGTTTTTCAAAGTGACCAATTTATTGTCTTATCACCATGGGTAAGTGATTTCCTGACAAATAAAGCAATTGTGCTATAATTTCATAATGCATAAGATTCTGGTGTATATTTTTAATATTTTGTATTTGACAAATACTTGAAATTCATTAGGAAAAAGAGTTTGTCACACAAAATGTGTTACACTCCTTGTATTTTTAACAACATGTGTTGATGGGATTTTTTTTCTGGAAAGATATATTTCAATTATATTTCATGGGCACAAGCATATAATAATATCACACTTTTATTAGCAGCAATAAGATATAAAAAGACAAGGAGCACAACAATATAAAGGTAAAAGGAAAAGGAGTATTGTTTTTTTAAACTGCCCATATCTAATGTAAACAATCTGTGTTGCCAAGAAGCTTGGAATTAAGGTGAGATTTTCAAACGCACAGATGACCATATATTTGAGAAGACAGTGAAATAGAGTTGTCTCCTATAACCCAGTCATACACACTTAAATTTCTACAAACCAATGTATCTGCTATTGCTTCTTTATTTTATTAGCTCACTTTTTGAAAAAGAAAAAAAAATACACTAGACGATATATATCAATAAAATTGCTGCGTTAGATCGCTGTCAAATTATAATACAAAAAAATGTATTAACTATATATGTACCATCTGCTCATGCTTAGACACATGTCTTATGTCAATCTCTAGATTTACCTTACGAGACAAGGTAACACTTCGACTATTGAAGCTTTATTTCAATATACCGGATGTGGTCGAGTGGTTTTGGGTGCTGGACATAAGGCTAATCGATTGGTGCTGCAGTGTATCAAAGATGTGAGTTCAAATCCCGTCGAGGGAAGACAATATTTGACAGCTCAAAGATCTAATTCTTACACTGTTTGGTTTAATTTTCAGACGTATATATATATATAGAGAGAGAGATAGATAGGGTAAGAGTTATTATGTTTAACGCCACTGTTTACAATATTTCATCCAAATGTTGTAGTCTTAAGATATTTGTTCCTCAGTTTACTTGAATACCAATTTAACTCAAACAATACATTTTGGTCCGTCCGAGTCCAACATAGCCAGGATTCATTTATCATTAATATTTCTTTCCAGGGTCTAGTTTGTTTTGGAGTATTTTAATTTATTCACTGTTATCATATAGTTGGCATTAATATGATGGTTTTTGCATATGTGTAATGACTGGAAAAAACTACCCTTAATTTCACCCGCAGGCTGATAAGCCATATCAGAGACGTCTCATGCAAACAATTCACAATAGTGCGTCTCGTGCAAGTTACTTCCGGTATTCCCGGAGACGTCTGTTTACAAACATTAACTGTCACACAAAGATGATTGGAAGATAGGAGTATCATCACAGTTCACAAAAAACTTTTTACTAATCACATTTTACGGGAAGTAAATTATGATGATCACATTTCTTGAAAAATATGAAACCAAAAGTAAATTGTTAAAAGAACGTTTTCTCCCTTGATACATGCGTGGAGGTGATCAGTATGGAAACCTGTACTATTTACAAACCGAATTGAGAAGGGGGTACAAATTGTCATCAAGAAGACCATATTAAACAAAATCATAGAAACGTTAGATGATAGATGATTATATCACGTAGAGCGTACACTTATTTTGAATGAAAACGATTCACGGTCATTGTCCTCGTCAGGATTCACGGTAAATAAGAAAAAAAAACGATACTAACGAATCACATCTTCTATATTTTCTGTTTCAAAATGCCTTCATAGGAAATGTTGCCATTACTATTTATGGGGTAGAGATGTTTGATGCTCTTGTTTGACAATACATTTTTTTGGATATGTATATGTTGAATACACAAGTAAAATTCCATATAAAGTCATTTAATTATTTCATTTTGTTTATTTGCTTCATAAAACAATTTGTCGGAAGTATATGATAAAAAGATTAATACATGACCTTTTCCGTATCATCTCGGCAATCATCCCTCGAATCCTGGGTGTCTCAGGATGATACCCACGATGATATGGAAAAAGTCATGTATTAATCTCTATATAACGCATCCATTCAGACTGATATATTTGTGTATGTACTAATTTTGACTTGATCGGATGATTTCCGCGGTGTGATGTCCATTACGATTTCAGCATAAAAACTATGTTTAGTTCGTCTTTATCTCCAGTTGTTTGTAGGAGGGAGCATGTCTTGTATACGTTGTTTGTTCTTATTTTGGTAAAGTGGTGTCCAACATATATTGTGTTGTGTTTTTGGTTTGTGTTTCTTTGTCTGTGTTGCCCTGTGTTGCCAGGTTCTCTGGACTGTCCTGTTTTGATTGTCCCTTCGGTATTCTCAAACGTTTGTTTAATAGAGTCTGATTCATAAAGATAATTCTCCCCAATAATTAATACTGCATATGACCTTCTCTGGGTGCGCTCGTGTGAGAAATGACCTTGGTTTTCATTCATACATGTCGCTTATACTAAATGATACTTAAATTTAGATCCAAATTAAGAAAAAATCACACTAAATATTATTTGGTCATATGGAATATTTGTTTCAATACAGAATATTATAGCTAGACTTAATTATGCATTATCTTTAGAATCATCATTCAAACTAATGTAATAATAGGCATTGCATATTAATTAGGTGTTTATTCGACATGGTTAAAATCTGGTTGGCTATTTTGTATTGCTCTAATTATCAATAGTTTTAACAAAAAGAACAATAAATCCCCTGCTAGACCGGAATTCAACAAACACGAAAATCAGCGAACACTCCTACAAAAAAGATAATAATTTATATATAAATGATTTTAGAGGGTCAGTGAAATTCTTGGATCGTTGTTCGACATTGCCAGGTTTTACTTATTATAGGGTTAATAACTAGATTACCACGACGGGTTCCACTACTGGAGCAGGAACTGCTTATTCTTCCGGAGCACCTGAGTTCACCCCCAGTTTTTAGTGTTTTGAGTGCTACTCGATCTTTAGTTTTATATGTTTGTTGTGCTGATCGTTGTTTGTCCTTTTGTCCCTTTTCTTGTGGCCATTGTGTTGTCTGTTCTTCTTCGATATACGGATTATGATTGCCTCTTTGGTATCTTCATACTCTTCTTGACTGTATGTCAGTAATATTGCTTTAGAGAGTAGTGTATTATGGATGGTATGCCCGCTGCAATCACTGAAAACATTCATTTGTGATTTCACAATCATGATTAAAAATTTAAACAGATTCATGAACCAAAACTTTGTTTTTCGTAGTTCAGTTCACAAATTTATTCTTGATGGTAAATTGTCTACCCTAGTGTATGGCAATATGTCCGATATATATTTATATATATGTGTGTGTTGATCGATCGATTGTAATTAATAGCATCAGCAAATGTATTTCAGAAGCAGAGACACACAATTATAGAAATTGTAAATGAAAAAGTAATAGTTCAGTTTTGAACAGAAGCATTTCACAAAAATGCACAAGAAAACACGAACAATAAAATAGCAAGCGATATACATGGAACAACTTAGACCGATACAATTCCTACCTAATGCTCTGTGTTTTTCATTTGTATTTAACGTCTCTCGTCCCACGTGAAATATTTCCGCAACAGTACCACTCCACTACTTATTGCAAATCATTAGCGGTATGTACAAAGACAGCATTTTAATATATAATATTAATTTAAACACCTGTTGATGGATCTACATGTATAAATTAGAATATGTAAAAACCATAAACCTCTGTGCTTTTTTCTATTAACGTCTATCGTGTTCCCTACAACATGTGTTCGTCAATAAAAAGACTTAAGAGTACGTCGTGAACGGCATTGACCAATAAATTGATATAATTGAGTTGTAGAAGCTGCAATTTATTGAATGTTCTTGCACTGAGATGCTATTTTTAATATTAAAACACGGAGATGGGAGTTCGGTAAGTAGACTTACATTTACTTCTTCAATCTTGATTTAACGGCACAAAGTTAAAATATCAATTAAAGGGGGAATAAATATCAAAGGGAAATTTCGTCTGATAAAATTCCTACCTATGGTTCTGTGCTTCTTATCTGTGTAATGTCTCTGGCGCACCTACACTGTGTATTTCCACAACAGAATCACTCCACTACTTAGTATATACTCGATATATTTGATTTGCGAAAGCTGTAATATATTGAACGTTTTTTTCAGTAATATTTTATTTTTAACATTTCAGCGTCATCACAGGATTATTACTGTAAGTATAACTATATATAGACGGAAAGATACAATATTTCATTTAATGGTGAAATGCGGATCGATAAAAACAACACCAGTTTGTATCATGACATCAAACACAGATACCAAAATATTGGGCCCCTCAAACTTTAGACAAAGACGGTTAGAGAGTGCATGAACTGATACAGGTAACAGGTTTGTAACTCCTGGTTCATACATGACTTCCATCGTATATAAGGACGGAATATGTATGTAACCATGATAATAATTATAGATGTAGACATTTTCAAATGGGGTCTATTATACAGTAAAACCTCGTTTTTGAGAACTCAGACAAGTCGTTTCCATGGTTACATCAATTTAAGATAGAGATCCTAATGTAGCAGGAATAGGTTATTTATAAGGTAACTCAGATTACTCAGATGTTTGGTTCGTTGGAGTTCGACATAGCCAGGTTTGACTTGGTGTCATTAGTATTTCACTACAGAGTATAAATTGTTTTGTGTCGGTTACAATCACTGACCACGTTTCATTGTGATTGTACAATCATGATTACAAAATTTAAACAGGTTCATCGACCAACACTTTATTTTATTGTTCAATTTAAGCAACTCAGATTAGTGAATTTGTATCTTCCGTATTTAACTTTTAATCTACCAAATTTCAACCAAAGTGCATATGGTCCTAAATCATATATTAATTCAAACACATGCGAAGGGATCTATATGTATAAATTAGTATAGGTCAAAACCATAACACTGTCTGTTTTTGCTTTATTAACGACTATCTGGCTTCTACGACATTAGTTTCCTCAATAATAAGACTTAGAGTATGACGTGAACCACATTGAACAATAAAATGATATAATTGAGTCGTAGAAGCTTTAATGTATTGAATGTTCTTGCAATGGGATGTAATATATAATCTTTCTGATATGTCGTGGCCTCCTAGTAAGTATACTTACATTTACTTCTCCAATCTTAATGTAATGGCACAAAGTTAAAAATCAATGAGAGGGGTTAATGTGATATAATTGTGTCGTGGAAGTTGTAATATATTGTATATTGAATGTTCTTGCACAGAGATGTTATGTTTAATATTCCAGGAGCTGAACTGTCTAGTAGTAGGTATGCTTACATTTGCTTCTTCAATCTTAATTTAATGACACAAAGGTCGACATAGTCAGGTTTTACCTTATGTCATTAATAGTTCTTTACAGCGTGTATATGTGTGTATGTCCGTTACAATCATTTAACACGCTTCTTTGTGATTTAACAATCATGATTATGAAATAATAAACAGGTTCATGGACAGGCACTTTTTTCATTGTTTGTTCTTTCAATTGAGGTAACTCAGATTAGTGAATTTATAACTTCAATATTTAATTTTGAGAATTTAAATTCTCAAATTTTATCAAAAAGACACATGTTTACAAAGTAGATAGGTCACGTGTTAAAGTAACAGTCTCATTAATACACAAGTAATGTGAATAATTAATTATCTTGAAACAGAAAGAAGAGCATGTACACAGTAATAGTTAAATATGTTTATTCTTCAGGGGTTGAATTTGTTCAACAAATACCTTATATGTCAATTACCGGGATATCGTTCAATCAAATTGCTCATAATTGTGTTTTTGCAAACATTAATGCTATCTTTTCCGCATTTGGCAACAACCGACGAACAAGTTGTGAATGTTCCGCCACTGTGCTCTCATCTTACCACCTATAGACGACATCTGTATGCATAAATCTCTTATTCGCAACCTTTCGGTATTTTGTTCGAATTCTAACACAAATACGATGATCTGAAATGTTGTAATACTTCCTGTCACAATAAAGGGGGAATCGGATCGGGAAACCTGTTTTCGGATTTGATAAGAGAAATAGTAAAACAAAAAAAATATCGACCGAAAAAAAAACGGGTCGGCTTGGTTTTGAGGAGGTCGATCGGGCGAGGACAAACAAGCAATATTTTTATTTTGGCCCAAAGTAAACGATTTTGTTTTGCATTGTAATGTATAAAATTAACAGTCTACCAGTACCTATTAATTCACGACTGAAAACGAACGTTAGGAAACTGTAGCAGTTTGAAAAGGACAAAAATTGGGCTGGGATATTGGGGCGGGGTAGGGTTAAACCAGTTAGCGAGATCCCAACCCACCTCACTGTATATTATTTCAAACATATTTCATTAGTACATATAGAACGTGAATATTTAACAATAGAACCAAAATAAAGATATAAAATGTAGTGGTCACGAAGCTTTACTGGAATAACTTTAGTTCCCATTTTTCAACAGAACACCAGATTGTAAAAAAGCAAAAAAGTTGCAATAAAATTATCACCAATATGTAATATACACAAATTATTAATTGTCAGCAACAAGAGCATGTACATATACTGTGCAAAAATTAAACATTTTTCAACTGGGAACTAATTTGAACTACATGTACTAATATTCTGTTTGTTTTCTAAAGGTCATTTATCTTTCTGTTTTCTTATTTTGCATTTCTATTTTTTACTTTAGTATGAAATTGTGAGAATGCACATATTGAGATTGAAGTATGAATATGAGTATAAATGTTTTATAATTTCATTTAAGATTAGAATGAGAGTAATATTATCATGGTTATCCTTTTATATTTTTACAAGTGTTGAATTTCTGTAAACTTTTATATATAATTTATATATATCTGATCAATTTATTCAAGATGATGCTTTAGTTATATTTTTGACTTATCACTGTCCTTTTATCTTATTCAAGAATGATTGATGTACAGTAGATTTATAGAGATCCTAGAGTGATCAATCAGCTGGTGCCCTTGTACCATATATAGGGTAAACTTTGTATTTGTTTGTTTATCTATTTTGTTGTTTATTTGTTTGCATGTTTATATGTTTGTGTATTAAGTCAATTGTGCTTACTGAGTGTATTAGTGTTTATGTCATTTTTATTTGTGTCATATATTCTCTTGCACAGATATGTATTTTTTTAGTATATAAACTATGCTGAAACTAATTCCGAGGTGAGGTGACCCAATTGTCTTGAAGTTGCAATTATTTTGTTATTTATCAAAGACAGAATGTAGGGTTACTGTTATTATTACTATAATATTCCAAATAACAGAATCGAACTAAAAGTTGGACTTATTATCACATTTAAGCCCTGCTACATTTGTCTCCGACACTACAGAATTAGTGAACTCAAATGTTAGTATTTAGTGCACGAATAACTATGTGAGCGATTCATGCTCAAATGAACCTCAAGTTGTCATTGAACTTATTTTTCTGACAGCATCACACGAACTGTTAAGATATAAGCTGTATTTAATTTGGTATTTTTTTTTTACTAAAATCCCGTGAAACAATAAGCAATGGCTCATATTAACTGTAGATATCATATGTTGTACAGCTTTCACCAGTTGTCACTTTCAGTTATACCAATGACCAATATTTGGTCCACATATTAGGTCAATATAAAACAGTTTTGTGTGTTTTTTTTATACTTGGTTGAGATATAAAACAAAATAGATCAGATTTCAGCAACTCGTGTTCTACTATATTAATATATAATGCAGGGGCAAAGGAGCTGGGACGAGGGTGTTCAATGGTAGCACTTTAAATTGTTTGGCATCAATTTAGTTTAAGTGGAATTGCTTGCATGGAATTGATCAATTTACTAAGATGTTTTTCGATAGTCTTGATTCCAAAAGACCCATTTTTGTGTGATAATTTTTCAAAATTTCACTCTTTTCATTCATGGTTTGAAGATTTCCTCACACACTTTTAAGCTTGCCACCCACTAACCGGTCCATTTCTGAAGCTTGTTTCCTCACTTCCCTTCCACATTTAAGCTTGTGCCCTCCCCTACATTTTCCAGTCCACTCCTATGACTCTCTAGTGAACAATGTATTCAATACAAAAATCACAATCTTCTGAGCTATGGCATTTTAGTCCGCAAGTACAAAAACGTTACGATTACGTTACAAAAAGAACGATAAAATCCAATAAAAATCCGTATTTGTTTTCAAACCTGGTATAACATCGTTATCTATGTGTCAACCCGTGGGCATTGTGATTGTACCACCCTTCAGCATCACTGTGCAACCTTCGACTTCACCTTAGGCTATACAGAAGTGCTTCAGGCTGGTACAATCACAATTCCTACAGGTAGACACGTAGATAACTTATAATATCCCTGATGGACATGACATGATAAAGCATGATGACACATCGACGGAAGATACCAATCCGAATGGAAAGCACAAAGTAAAACATAGAACACGTCGGATAAAAGAACACATCACAGTTGGACATGATAATGTAAAACATATGACACATCGCATGAGGGAACGCGATCCGACTGCACACGATGAAATGAAACCCAGGGCCCGTAGTATGAAAGAACACCTCACAGGTGTACACGACAATATAAAGCATATGACAAATCGGATGATAGAAAGTATTCCGAATCGACAAGACACACAGGATAAAATAAAACACGTTCAGTGTGGACATTACATTATAACGTATATGATACATCGAATGAAGAAAACAATCAGAATGAACAAGGCAAATACAATAATTTAGGACACATATGATAAAAGAACACATCACAAGTGGACATGACAATAACAAGCATATGACACATCGGATGGTAGAACGGAATCCGACTGGACAAGACAAAGTAATACTAGGACACATAGGATTAAAGAACACATCGCAGGTGGACATGAACTACTAATGTATATGACATTATGGATGAACAAATGCAATCATAATAGATAAGACAATATAAAACATAAGACACATAGATAAAAGAACACATCAAAGGAAGACATGACAATAGAGAGCTCATGACACATCGGATGAGGAACTCAATTGTGTGTGTCCTATATTTAGTTTGTCTTGTCCATTCGGATTGCGATCTACCATACGATATGTCATATATTTTTTTATTAGTATTGTCCTTTGGGATTGTTCTCTTCCATCGGAGGTGTCATGTGCTTTATATTGTTATGTCCACCCAGGAGGTGTCCTATACATTATTTTGTATTGCCCATTCGGTTTGCTTTTCCCCATTCGATGTGTCATATGCTTTACATTGTCATGTCCACCACTGATTTGTTCTTTTTTGTATGTGTCCTACGTTTTATTTTGACGTGTCCATTTGGATGTCGTTCCCTCATCCGATGTGTCATATGATTTATATCGTCATGTCAAAATGTGATGTGTTATTTTATCCTATGCGTCATATGTTTCACTTTGGCTTGTCCATTAAGATGTATATCTTTGATTTGTTCTTTTATCATATGTGTCTTAAGTGTTATTTTGGTTTGTCCATTAGAATGTCCATCTTTGATTTGTTCTTTTATCATATCTTTTTTTTGTGCTATTTTGTCTTGTCCATTAGGATGTCCATCTTTGATTTGTTCTTTTATCATATGTGTCTTATGTGTTATTTTGTCTTGTCCATTAGGATGTCCATCTTTGATTTGTTCTTTTATCATATGTGTCTTATGTGTTATTTTGTCTTGTCCATTATGATGTCCATCTTTGATTTGTTCTTTTATCATATGTGTCTTATGTGTTATTTTGTCTTGTCCATTAGGATGTCCATCTTTGATTTGTTCTTTTATCATGTGTCTTATGTGTTATTTTGTCTTGTCCATTAGAATGTCCATCTTTGATTTGTTCTTTTATCATGTGTCTTATGTGTTATTTTGTCTTGTCCATTAGAATGTCCATCTTTGATTTGTTCTTTTATCATATGTGTCTTATGTGTTATTTTGTCTTGTCCATTAGGATGTCCATCTTTGATTTGTTCTTTTATCATATCTGTTTTATGTGTTATTTTGTCTTGTCCATTAGGATGCCCATCTTTGATTTGTTCTTTTATTATATATGTCTTATGTATCATTTTGTCTTGTCCACTCGAATCCCATGTTTTCTATCCTTTATAGTGTCATATCTAACTAAGATATGTTCATTTTGCCATATAATATGTTTTCAGGTTATTCTGTTCATCCCCTGATCTGAGGAGTTATTGCAACCAGACGGACAAAATGAACAATTACAAATCGTTAAAGATCAGCTGTTGTGAAACGCTACACCTCATCCCAAACTCCGTAACATCTGTCAATTCTAATTAGAGGTCATGGCCAGATGAACTCCCGACGAGCCAGTGAAAAAGCAACTGGAAAAATATTATCAACCCCTTTCCCGTGGTTTTATTATCGCATCACAGATTTCTCTGATTGGTTCAGCTGACAAATAAGTATTCATATACGAAAGTGCACCTGTATATAACCTCTAATCGGGTACGATGGCATAGATCATAGCGTATTATAATTCCAACAAAAGCGATGTTCCTTTTCTTAAATTTGTGTCTAAGTGTAATGTTTGATAGTCTCTCACGTTCATTTACATCAGTATCATTTCTTCCTACAAGCCATTCCTTTACCTACATTTGTGTCTAAGTGTAATGTTCTATAGTGTCTCATGTTTATTTACATCCATATCCTTTCTTACTACAAGCTCTTCCGTTACTTGAATGTGTGTCTAAGTGCAATGTTCGATATTGTCTCATGTTCATTTACATCCATATCCTTTCTTACTACAAGCTCTTCCGTTACTTGAATGTGTGTCTAAGTGTAATGTTCGATATTGTCTCAAATATGTTAATTTACATCTGTATAATTTCTTACTAATGGCTGTTCCTTTACCTTAATGTGTGCCTAGGTGTAATGTTCGATAATGCCTTATGTTCATTTACATCCATATTCTCTCTTACTACAAGTTGTTCCTTTACTTGAATTTGTGTCTACGTGTAATGTTCGATATTGTCTCATGTTCATTTACATCAGTGCCATTTCTTACTAATAGGTGTTCCGTTACCTACAATTGTGTCTAAGTGTAATGTTCTATAGTGTCGCATGTTCATTAACATCCATATTCTTTCTTACTACAAGCTATTCCTTTACTTGAATGTGTGCCTAAGTGTAATGTTCGATAGTGCCCTGTGTTGATTTACATCCATATCCTTTATTACTATAAGCTCTTCCTTAGCTTTAATGTGTATCCCAGTGTAATGTTGGATATTTTCTTTTGTTCATTTACATCCATATCCTTTCTTACTACAAGTTGTTCCTTTACTTTTATTTCTGTCTAAGTGTAATCCCTCATGTTCATTAACATCCATTTCATCTTTTACTAATCATAGTGGCCATATTGGGTGTCATTTCAGAAAGCAAATATATGATTTGTAGATCTTTTATTGATCGCTAATTTGAATTTGACAATATAAATATACTTTATGACTGTATAACAAATCTGAGCGAAGTCAAAATGAAAAATATATTTTATGATTTATTTTACTCCAATTATTAGCTTTAAATGAACATATTGTATAAATAATATATAGATAATTTTATTATTATATCAATTAAATTAATGTTTTGCTATGTAACCAATATAGTAAAGCACAAACAACAATTTCTATCAAAACCAATGTTGTTTTATTAGTTCGGAGATTTTTAGTTTGTCCGTCAATGATTCAAAATGTTTAATGCAACATAAACAGCTTCTACAGCTTAATAACATATTATTTTTTTTATAATAAGGATTGCTGATGAACCGTAGAATATAATCTGTAATAATAACATTTGTTGCTTGCCATTATATCCGTTACTTTTCACAAATGCTCTGACGACAACACGAGCACGATACCTTTTTAATAAAACTGAAATCCCCCCTCATTTTACATTATATTTCATAACAATGTTAATATATTCTTTGCATATCAATTGTTATATTAGAATTGGTACAGGGGACAGAAACAGAGAGAAACAACTTTCTTCTTAATTATGCTTTATTGAATCATACTACCATTTAACTTTGGCAAATTATCTGCAGATCGTACAACAAAGATTAATCATTTAGGAAATAAATTATGGATATATTTATTGCAAGATATATTACGGAATATGGGTTGCTGATCTTGCATTGGATGGTTAAAAGGCTATTCTATGAAATACAGTTTTGAGCAGGTGATATTGATTGGGGTTCTGTTTGCGGATTAAGAAGAGGTGTTAGAGAAGAGTGTGCACAGAATGAGTTTGATACAATCGTGGATAATTTATATAACAGGATTAGGAGGAGGTGGTGCTGGAGGCACAGGATGCAAAATGGCCACAGGTTTCTCTGTCTCTATCATTTCAATGCTACGCATAGGTATGTCTGTAAGAAAAACAAAATTATACCATCATATTTACCATTAATATAGTCTGCAAAGAATAAAGAAACGCATATATCCGATTCATTGTTAATATCAAGTTGACAATAAATAAATGCATATTGCATAATTAAATATTTAAGCAATGAGTATATGTGTATTCAAAATACAAAATGTCGGTACGAGCAATCTGGCAATTCGTCTAGTGTATTCTTGAAGACCTGCAAAATGAAGGTTGCAGTTATCATGCTGAAACATCTGTTCATGCAGAACAAACCTTGTGTATGAAAGAGGGAATTATTATTGCTACGGTGAAATACCGCTTTGCTAAGATTGGACCCTGCTGCACGAAACGTCATCGGCCTTCATTAGGCTGGACAATATCAAAGTGAAGTCGCCCGACAATTCAACGTTCGCCAGATCACAATTTCACGCCTTTGGCGGACATTAATTCAAACTGGATCAGCTCAAGAGCGCTCTAGATATGGTAGGCCACACATCACTACTCCATCCCAATATCAGTATTCTATTTACGTATTCGAAAATTCACTTCTTCAGCCACTGCTGCTGACATACCATGTTTACGGATAATTTCCGACAGAGGGAGATGTCTCAGCAGGACAAGGCCCGACCCCATACAGCAAGGGTAACAGTGGATTTTCATCTCGGAACAACATTAATGTATTGCCATGGCCCTCACCCTTGCCATATTTGAACCCCATAGAACATCTTTGGGACGAACTTGATAGACACGCTCGCTAAAGCCAACCACCATCTCAACTATTGGGCAAGCTCACACAGGCGTTGCAATATGAATGGATAAAGATACCACAGATCCGAATAAAAGAAAATCGATCCATTCGTTCCATTCGAAGGAGGTGCAGAACAGTGTTAGCTGCACATGGTGGTCACAATAGATACTGAGGTTAATGTCGCCGAAAATTGACCAAATTTATAGTTTTTGACTTTTTATTTGTCCAATCTTTGTTCAGTGTCCTGTTTGAGGTTCGTGTATGACATGTTAACTTAATATAACAAAGCATTGCTGTAAAAAAAAAATTGAAGTATACCGAATATTTTTTTGAAAAAAAAACAACATTATGCGTTTCTTTTTACACATACATTTATACTTTGCATAGATTGCCTATTGGTGAAAATTTTATTTCTGTTATTTTACCATCTGGTGTTTTCTTGAAAAATGGGAACTAAACTTATTCCATCTCCGTGCTGGAATATTAAATATAGTACAGCTTCTACCTCTCAATTATATCAATTTATTGGTGAATGTCGTTCACGTCATACTCTAACTCTTATTGTTGAGGAAACACATGACGTATGACCAAGATAGACGTTAATAAAAACAAAAACAGGCAGGTAAAGATATACACTAAGAGGTGGAGTAGTACTAACGTAATGTTAGGAAGAGAGACGCTAAGCACAAATGAAACACAGAGCGTTAGCTGGGAATTTTATCAGTCTAAATTGCTCCATGTATATCTTAATAATACATTTCTCTGACATCGCACTATTGTTCACACAGTGATTTTTTTTAAGAATCTACAGTATATTCTTTTGTTCTTGCGTATAGGAACTTTAACCTTTTACTATTTTAGCTTAAAAACGCGTTAAATATATTTTGGTACTTTCGGATACAGAACCCTTACGGGGATTTTTAAAATCTACTGTGAGTTTCAAACCTTCCATCTTTTTGTTCCTTCCATCTAAGCCTTTGGCTGCGGTGATCACACTATTACATTGTATAATTAATACATATAACTCTTGATAATAAACTTTGGTTTAAAAAAAATACCAACACCTTGTTTATATAAGCAATTGATTAATATATACAAGGCACGATAAAAGTATTTCAAATCCTTGTATAATTTATGCTCAAAACGAACGAGTATGTGAATATATTCTCGCAAAACAAAAAACAACTAACGAACCCACCGGAAGTAATTTCAAATCAGACAGAGAATGGGTAACATTTGGGACACTCGAAAGACCTTGAAATGTCTAAATATAAACTATAATCAAAAGGATGTATTGTAGTAAAATTTAATGGTTTTATTTTTGTTAAGTGTTGTCTTATTTGGCTTTCTAAACATTAAAAGTGTAAAAAATATAAAATGTAAACACACTTGTGCAGATGGAAATGTATTATGTAAGATAATACGCTCAGATCTGTGGATGCTTAGAAATAATCAACTCGACTCTTACGAATCTCCTTGATTAGTTTTAAGGATCTGCAGTTGGAGTGTATTCTCCATTACGTATTTATTATTCGTGTTTTGGTGTGCATTTGTGGGATGTGCTTCTGTTAAATACTGAAATGTTAGTTTTTTATTTGCAACTTCTATAATATTGTGTCTAGGCTTCTGAAAGACATGTTGCTGATGTTATCAATAAGATTCGACAATATATCCGTGTTCATTGTTGAATACAAAGCATTTGCAGAAAAATTGATCCCCTAAAATAGAATTATACAATTTTTACACCAATACTGTCTAGATAAATTGTTTACTGTTACGAGATAAATAATTATTCATAATCTGTGTATGGTTTTAATATTGTTGTTACCATATAGAATTGGTGAGATATCTATATGTTGCAATATGCACTCTTCTTAAAATGTGGCAGCTTATATTCTCTAGCGTAATTTTTAAAGCTGTTAATTTACAAATCGGATTTACTTCAATTGGAAAATGAACTATAATGTTGGTTCACGGACTTGTATCAATTTTGTAGTCATGCGTGTGAAATCACAAATAAACGTGTTCAGAGGTTGTAACAGACACAAATATCATCTATACTCTGTGAAAAATATTAATCACATAAAGTAAAACCTAGCTATGTCGTACTCTTAAGTACCACACATATCACTTCGAGTTAAAGAGTATTCTAGTAATCAAAGTTACCTCATAAATATTTTTTACCTACTACATTTGGATCTCTATCTTAAATCGATGTATCCATGCATACGAATTACCCGAGTTCAAAATAAGGAGGTTTTCTGTATAATTAACATAATTTGTAAATGTATACGTATATCATTGTTATCATGTCTACATACATAGTCCATCCTTATACACGACGGGTGTCATATATGAACCAGAGGGTATTGACCCCTTATAATCACTTGGTTACGAAGTTTATTCTTCTTTTTCCAAATTTGTGAGGCCCAATAGTTTATGATATTTGCTTGATTTTAAGCTACAACTGCTGTTCTTTCATGTATCTGCATTTCACATCTTAATGAGTATTTTGACCTTTCGTCTTAACCGTCAAATTGAACAATTATATTTAAGTCTACTTACAGGCGCCTTCTGAAATGTTAAAACTAAAATTATACTAGAAGAACATTCAATATATTACAGCTTTCGCAAATCAAATATATCAAGTATATACTAGGTAGTGGAGTGGTACTATTGTGGAAATACTTCTTATAGGACGAGATACGCTAAAGACAGAAGAAGCACAGAGCATGAGGTAGGAATTCATCAGTCTAAATTTTTCCTTGATATTTATTGTTCGTGTTTTCTTGTGAATGTTTGGGGTGGGCTTCTGTTCAAAACTGTATTAATACTGTTTCGATTGCAATGTCTATAATGTTGTGTCTCGTCTAACAGATCGGTGTTTTTCTCCGGGTCCGTTCTCCGGTTTCCTCCACCAATAAAACTGACCGCCACGATATAACTGAAATATTGGTGTAAATGGCGTTAAACACCATGAAAGGAACAAATAAAACAATCTGAACGACATTTTACTGATGTTACAAATTAGATTCCACAATATCCCTGTTTCCAGTTTCGAATAAAACTAATTTGCTGAACAAACTGACCCCTTAAAATAGAATTATTCCATCTTTACTCCAAAATTGGGTACATGAACTTTTTACTGTTACGAGATAATTAATTATTCATAATCTGTATATGGATTTGACACTGTTGTCACCATATATATAATAGGTCAGATATCTTATATGTTACAATATGCACTCTTCTTAAAATTTGGCAGCTTATATTCTCTAGCGTAATTTTTAAAGCTGTCAATTTACTAATCGGAGTTACTTGAATTGAACAATGAACTATAATGTTGGTCCATGGACTTGTATCAATTTTGTAGTCATGATTGTGAAATCACAAAAAAACGTGTTCAGAGGTTGTAACGGACACAAACATCATCTATACTCTGTGAAATAAAATGAATCACATAAAGTAAAATCTGACTATGTCGAACTCTAAAGAACCACAAATATCACTTCGAGCTAAAGAGTAGTCTAGTAATCAGAATTATCTCATAAATATTTTGTACCTGCTACATTTGGATCTCTATCTTAAATCGATGTATCCATGCATACGAATTACCCGAGTTCAAAATAACGAGGTTTTCTGTATAATTATCGTCATTTGTAAATGTATACGTATATCATTGTTATCATGGCTACATACATAGTCCATCTTTATACACGACGGGTGTCATATATGAACCAGAGGGTATTGGCCCCTTAGAATCACTTGGTTACGAAGTTTATTCTTCATTGTCCAAATTTGTGAGGCCCAATAGTTTGTGATATTTGTTTGATTTTAAGCTACAACTGCTGTTCTTTTATGTATCTGCATATCATATTTTAATGAATATTTTGACCTATCGTCTTTACCGTCAAATTGAACAATTATATTTAAGTCTACTTACCGGATATCTCTGAAATATTAAAAATAAAATTATACTAGAAGAACATTCAATATATTACAGCTTTCGCAAATCAAATATATCAAGTATATACTAAGTAGTGGAGTACCTGTTGTGGAAATACTTTCCTTGATATTTATTGTTCGTGTTTTCTTATGAATGTTTGGGGTGGGCTTCTGTTCAATTCTGTAATAATACTTTTTCGATTGCAATATCTATAATGTTGTGTCTCTGCTTACAGGTCGGTGTTTTTCTCCGGGTCCTCCGGTTTCCTCCACCAATAAAACTGACCGCCACGATATAACTGAAATATTGGTGTAAGTGGCGTTAAACACCATGAAAGGAACAAAACAAACAATCTGAAAGACATTTTGCTGGTGTTACAAATTAGATTCCACAATATCCCTGTTTGGAGTGCTTCTATTGTGGAAATACTTCCCGTAGGACGAGAGACATTAAACAAACAAGAAACACAAACCATTAATTGGGAATTTTAAACTGTTCCATGTATATCCCTTGATATGTATTATTTTTTTCATTAGCAATTTCTATAATATTGCGTCTCGGCTTCTGATGCACATCTTGCTGATGTTATCGATGAGATGCCACAATATCCCCGTGTTCATTGTTGATTAAAAAGAATTTCCTGGCGCCTAAAATAAAATTATACAATCTTTTCACCAATATTGTGTATATGAACTTTTTACTGTCACGAGATTATTAATTATTAATAATATGCGTATGGTTTTGACATTGGTATTTCCATGTATAACTGGTGACTTAATTGTTGCAATACGCACTTGTCTTGAAATGTGGTAACTTATATTAAGTAAAATATTAAAGCTAAAAATTTACTAATCAACGTTACTTGAATTGAACAATGAACTAAAATGTTGGTTCGTGAACCTGTTTAAATTTTGTAATCATGATTGTGAAATCACAAAGAAACATGTTTAGTGGGTTATTTGTCCTATATTAAGAGTATGTTGTACAAGTTAGTACGGAAGCGTCTTGGTTGCTTAATAACATTAAAAGCAATGTTAATAAGACGTGTTTAGTGCATCATAATACACTAAAGGTGTGTTATTTAGGTGACCATAACTTCTTATAGCTCATTAAACTACTTTTAGTTAAATCTTCTTATTGTCAATTTCAAGGACTGTTAATTTTCATTATGTAAGTTAGCTTAAGAATATTATCTTTAGTTTCCAACATCTCATTAAAATTGGCTCCAAGCATGTATGTCAAAAATATGTTTCTCACTCTAATGTGTGAATTTCTTTTTATTTCAATTAACATGCAAAAGGTTTTTCATGAATAACAATTAAGAAAAAAGATAACCCCCTTTTCAGTATGAAATGAATGGTTGGTGTCTCATATGTAAATTATCCAATTTCTCCAATTGATGAGGAATTTCCATGATGTCATAGAGGTACCTCATGCTATTTTTGAAGTTTTATAATTTTGCTTTTCCAACGTAATTGTACGAAAAGCATATTTTCTGATTGACTTAGACTTTTCGTCGATATTGATTTTTGATAACCAATGGTTAAATATTTTAATAGAGCCCCTATACCGTGGTTAAATATTAATCAGTTTAACCATGCTTTAACCAGTAGTTAAATTTAACTAAAGTTGAACAACGCATTGCGTGCTTTGGTTAAATTTTAACCATAGGTTATCATTTTTAACCATTGGTTAAAATTTAACTACAATTTGAACAACCGGGCCTTGGTGTTTCTTTTTGAATGAAATATCAGTCACAAGTTGTTCGGTCATAGAAGCTATTATTTTATCTCCAATTTCTTTTGCTCTATCAGTGTTTGCATTATCATTTGCAGCCATACCAGTCTCGATATTCCTTAGTGATTTATCTGCTGTGAACGGACTTCTCTCTTTCAAAAATTCAATAAGTATTAGAATGTCCTTGTTGTCTTTTCTCTTTCTGTCATTTGTCGTCTGCATGCTGGTCACTTGATCTATTCCCTGCACCTGTTACATATTGTATGGCATTGCTATATTCTGCACACACAGGCATGGCTAATAACCAGTGTGTTATGTGAGCTTCGCCCATTCCCCGTCCTCGTGTTAATCCTCCAGTAGATTTTACACTTCTCATGAGCACTTGTTCAATGGCTTAATCCGTTGACAAACCAGCCCAAAGTATATCACTCCTACGTACAGCATGATGACCTCGCATAAAATGAGCATATATATCCGGATACGTTGCTTTCAGATTCTGCATCTGTGAAAGATAAATGTAAGGAGATTTTGTGTAGAGATTATGACCTGCAGCAGCTAGGTATGATATCATTTCTTAAACAGAAAACAAGTGCAGTTCCCAATCACCGGTTCTTTCTGCCAAGAGAAATCTTTTCAGAACTGCAACCATCTCACAAAACGAAAGCCACAAGTTAGAGGTCCTAAACTCCTTAAAGCGCATTTTCTGTCATTCAAATTCTTTCTCTGCTTTTAGAGCATCATGGTTCACTACATTTTCCACGGTTTCTTGTCTATTAAGTAACTTGTCAAACAATTGGCCTGCCTCAGTCAAAATGTTATTAGATAGTGAAGGTTCAGCTCTTTCTATTTCATCGTTTGTACGACTTGTACCAAACATTTCCCCTGTCATCAGACAGTGTAATGCAATGTCAACGAGCACGAAACATCGAACAGAACATGAAACGGCTTTTTCACTCAGCATGTGGGTAACTGCATTAGGTGCATATACTAACTCTAATAACTCTTTCAGCCCCGTCCCTGACATAAGTCGACATATGCTTCCTAAACAGGTCATTTCCGTATGGAACCCGCCAAGTCTGACAATGATATTTTTGCTCTTTTCATCACAGCTTATTATCAATGCTTTACAGTATAATGGTTGGTCAAATGTGATGACAGGAGTCTGTTATGGTGAGAGGCTTCCTTGAATACAACCTTCAATGTGGAATAAGCACATGACATGTCACTAGGGTTTAAATCTATCATTGGAAGGAATGTTATATTTTACAACCCTGGATTGTTTCCAGTGCACACCATCTGCATACGACCAGACCATCCTGGCATAGGTGATAAGTTCTTTTAGTTTTTGAAATCTCATCGATGTAAGCGAATTTCCACGTTGAACAGACTTGTAATGGAACACATTAATATGACCGATCGATATCAGTTCCTCTATAGTTACCTCAACTCAAGGGATTTCTTTTGGTGATTTTTGTTTGCCAGGTGTTGCACATGCCATGATTCCCATTCCATGGAAAGTATTATTGCCATCGATGGTGTCAATATTATGATCAACGTTGTCGGCCACGAATTGTAAGAAATGTTATTGATCAAGTGAATATGATGTGTCTTGTTTTTTTTGCTACCACTGCTGATGATTCAAATTTTTGGACTTCTGAATACGAGGAACAAAAACCCATGCTGCTTAGAGTTTCAATAAGAAATCGTGATCCAAACATATGATGGAATTGAAGTGCTAGACCGACATGTCGTCCCACTTGGACACATTATCCTGATTACGATTCAACCAATTTTTGCCCTTTCTCATTAACACTGCCGCCTTACCGGAGAAGCAACAAATACCAATTTAATAGTCTTAGATTTGAACAGATAGGTCTCGAACCTACGATCTACTTTTACACCACCAAGTAACTTTCAACAAATTCAATCCAAGTGTAGCGCAAGCTATTTATGACAATACACTGTAAAAACAAGCGTTTCGCTCAAAACACTTCAAACACTTCTGATAAAAACGCGTGCATTTTGATTTTTGCACTAGTGTTAAATGAAAAACGTGTATGTTTTTTGTATTTTCACTAATGTTTTTATTTAAACATGCATGTTTTGGATAAACGCTGAACGGAGCAACTAACTCGTTCGTTGCTATACTACGCCCATCGTTGTAATATGTTTTCTCTTGAGTGAAAAAAAAAACCTCAACAGATTTTAAATGTTGTTATTTTTCCAAATTGTGTCCTTTCGTAGAACTTATAGAACCAACCATGCTGGTATCATATGTAGAATATTGGAAAATGACACGCATGCGATAAATAATATTAAATAATTCTATAGTTTTGCTTTTGGTTATGACTTTATCTTTTGATTGCATCGAATGGCAGCCGAGATGACAAATTTATCCCTTTCTCCGCATTGCATTCAAACGAACAAAAACACATATGTTTTTTGACCCCGCAAAGAAAAACACATGCCAAAAACGCTCCGTTTTGAAATTTGATCTGACACGTGATCTTGAAGTGAAATTCTAGACTTGCGCGCTTTGACCCTTTATAACATGTGGTCTCGGCTTTCAAGACAACAGAAAAGAGAGGGAGGAAAAGAATAGGCAGCAAAAGTAAGTAACTTATTAAATAATTAAATATGTTTGCTCCAGTGAAAAGAGCAAGTACATTTTTCTCAAATACGGAATTCCAAAAATTATTGAATTAGATTTAAAAGGGTATTGTTTAAACAGAACATCAGCACAAGATCGAAGTTCTAACTTACATGTGGCGCCATGATCATCATGATTGATGTGCAATTCACGTTTGTGGAGAAACTTCAAAACAAAACTTGCACCATTAATGAATATTTACTACTTCAAAAGAGTAAGAATTGTAAATAGTAATATGCATTTTTGTAGCTTTCGGCTGAGATCATTGCGGCTATTCTTTAACGCGATTTCAAGTGATACCTTACCTTTTCGCCCATCAAGAGTTTAAACCAAACTTATATAATAGTGTTTACACATTTGTTTCTAATAAAGATCAAGGATTTAATCTTAGTAAATACACATTTCGAAATCAAATTTGTACAGAGTTAATGTGCGATTACTTTATATTAAGTTTCCCCTATCAATGCCTCTTTGACGATTATAAAGTGTGTTATCTCCCTTGAAAGAAATCGCTACAGCGGAGATAATTTTTGAAAACAAAAATACAACAAAAGAAATACGACAGTTTTGTTAAGATGTTTAATGTTTTAGTATGCAGGTAATTTTCTAAATTTTATTTTTCATATTTCAAGAAAGTTTTGTTTTCATTTTTTAACTGTCCATGATTTTTAGGCGCTACAAAATTACTTTTAACGAATTATCATGATAACATAGCAATTAAGGTACACTGAATTTGTATAAAAGATTGGATATACAACTGGATAGTTAACAATTTTTATTTTTATTTTCAGACAAGAACTGCTTTGCTTCCCCTGGACCAGCAACACTCTGTGATTTGCCATTAGCAGACTTTTCTTTATATGTAAAGCAGTGCATGAGAACTAAAGAGTCCAGCAAGGTGTGGAATAAGGCAGTGGATGAGGCTGCTAATTTCTATCTTGCTTTTTATCCAAATCATGTTGACAACCAGAAAGCATACAGAATAATAGGACAGAAAATGTACAAAGTCTTTCCAGATATTAAAAGAGAGGTGTTAGAATTAGATATACAGAAAACTTACTTTTGTTATTTTTTTTGTAGATTATTACCTTTTAAAGAAACCAACCATATATAGTTGTGGTTGATCTTGAAATTTATCAAGAGACTGATCTTGATTTTTGATAAGCCACATAGTCTGTTACAGATGAAAGGACCCTAGTTGTACAAAGAAAAACATGGTTCCCTTCACATGTTAATCAGTATTTCCTATTTAAATTTGTTCATCAGAAATTAATATCTGTGACATTGTAAAAAAGAACAGATTTTATTGTGTACATCATTAGGATAGACATTCTATTTTTTTTTTCCAATTTGACAGACAATTTACATAACATCAGATATATAATCCATCTTTATTTTGTTTTTCTAGTCAACTTTTACTAGATCACAAAAAATAAGGGCAGAAAGACTAGCAAGAAAAAGAAAAAGTGCAGACTATGTAAAGTCGGTAGACACAAGAAAAGAAAAGACGCCCAAGAAATTCAGATCATCACACACCAATTCAACTCCTTCAAAACTGCAATCAGAGCAAGATTATTTAAGTCACATCATAAAAATTAAGAAAGAATATGAAAAATCCAACAGTAATGAATGCCATTTGCAATTACTTCTACAAGAATCATTTAGCAATAGACGAGAATGGATTAGAAGTTTGACTGAAGGCAATGTGCAACCAATATTAGACCAATTTCCTTGCTTTGAATATGGGAAATATGTAAGTTAATTTAAATATCCGTTTTGAATTTTGGAAGTAAAATGATTGGAAGGTTTTTTAATGTTGTACTATTTAATTATAAAAGATATGTGGTAAAGTGAGTACTATTAAATGTATCTTTCAAGATGAGAAAAATTGACAAATGTGTGGGTTTTTTTCATAGTGAAAATTGATAATTCTATTTTTAACATGTTTGATTCAAAATTTCATATTTTGGGATTCTTTAAAGCCATAATAAATTAATTGCTAGATTATCATCGAATTTTTTGTGCAAATTCAGGGCAAGGTTTTCTTTCTTGTTTTCTTTTTTTTTAAACTTAGATTATGTGGAAGTATATGAGAATTTTCAGCAAGACTAAAAAAACATGCTTCTAAAGACACCTAGAAGTTGAGATTGTTGTAGTTTACATTTCAATTTTAAATCGGTTGCAGGTTTCTGGTATTCACACAATTTAAAATCAGGGTTTTCCTCCGAGATATTGTACTACATGAAAAAACAGTAATAAAAAAACGGAACAGGGGGCTAAAAAAAAGTGGCAGGCGGGGATGAGAAAATATAGGATTTAATTATATTATGGCCTAATGGATTTACATTGCTTATATATTTTTTATGACCCAGAATTAGAAACAAAGGTAGTTGAAAAACATTTTCCAATTCAGATATGGAAAGAATGCAAAATGATTATGTCCGAAGAGTTGCAGTGAAAGTTGATGGGATAGAAGGAAAGTTAGAAAAACTGGTGAAGTGTCTCGCCAAGAATATACCCAAAAAAATCTTCAGGTATGACTATTCAGTGATTAAACAGTTGTTGCAAGCACTATCAGTCACATTTCATCTCTTCCCAAACCCCTGAATAAAAAGGTTTCAAATCAATTTTGTCAAGAAAATCATGGAGAAATATATGAAATAACCATTCTGATTGATTAAATGCTGTTTAACACCACTTTCAATAGTCTTTCAGTTATATCGTGGTGACCAGTTTTATTGGTGGAGGAAGATGGAGTACCCTGATAGAACCACCGAACTTGGGCAAACAACGGGTAAACTTTTCACATAAGCTGCAAGTCTAGTGAACCTTCATTTTTGCAATCACACAAAATCAGAGGTGAAAGGCTACAGTGATCTGTGCAGATAGATGTGACTAACTACCTAAACCACTTGGCCAACACAGGCCCCCTATAACCATTATGTTACCAGTTTTTAGTAGTAATGATTGAAAGGGTTGTGAAAACCGACATTATTTAAATGCTGATCTCACTTTGATTGATGCATGTTTGAGCAACACAGCAATGTTTATGCCATTGCATATACTAGTATTAGATTTATAAAGATGCACCATCTTTGGAAAAATAGGATTTGAGACAAGTACTGATCTGTTCACCCCATTTGAAAGAATGGTGAGGAGATTTGTTAATCTGTTGACCCTATATGAAGGAATAGTAAAGTTTTAAGAAACTGATATGTTGACCATCATAATCCGGGAATAGTGCAACAATTCTCAGATCTGTTGACTTTCTTTTAGGGAACATTGAGGTAATAAATTAATCCGGGCAAAAGACAAATACACGCAAATGTAAAAGAAAACCAAAAGACCAACATTAATGAAGATGGTTCCTATGGATTAACATATGTCTACATTTAGACCTGGTTTGAAGTCTTAATGTATAACAGTGAATTTAAAATACCTATGTCTTGATTAACAAAGAAATTATTAAGAATTCAAAGTTAATAAACACTCATGCTTTTGAAATTACAATAATAGTAGGAGAATGAATACAAAGTACCATCTTTAATCAAATTCTTGGAAAGGGAAACTGGATACACAAAGGGGAAAGGAGAACAAACTTCATCTTTCATTTCCATTTTTGAGGACATATAGATGAAAAAGACTTTGATAAGTATACTAAAAGCCATGAAGAGGAAGGCCCTAGATTAGTCCTATTTCTGAAAGGAACAGAGCAGTTAGAAATGGCTGTTATCGTTACTGACAGTTGTAAAATATATTGCCAGGCAAAAAGTATATTGGACAGCATAATTATTGTATTGGCATCTTATTATGTGTTTAACCTGGATTACCCCAGAAAGTATAATCAATGTTTGGGCTTTTCACAACAGTGTGTGTTAGAGGATGCTTTCACAGGAGACAAGTCCTCCAAATATAAGCATTTTTTACAGAAAATTATGAATGATATTCTAGAATGAACTTGTTAGGATTGCAGATATAAAGGAGTTGTATTTTGAATCATATACAGCTTGCCGAATACTTGATATAATGAACTCTTTTTTCAATTTTATCTATCAGTGATCTGTTGTTAAGAATTGTTTGATAAGTAACAAGTTTTTGCACTCTTGGTGCACCAACTGAAGGAGTAAAGGAGAAGCAGTTTTTACAGTATCACACTTTGATAACCAATTTTTAGCTTACCGTATCATTGTTTCAGGATTGAAGTAGGTACTAAACTTAAACACCAATATTATTATAAGTGATTAGACATGTTATATGTTAAAGGGGCATTAGCTACGATTTTGACCAAAAAAATTATATGCTTTGGAAATTGGTAAATAGCTTTAAAATGATGAAATAAAAGTAAATATTTCACATTTCACATTAAACAGCTTTTCGAACCACTTTTGAGTCCGCATTTTGAGAACGAAAATTTCCATCGATTACTTATGTGCTTGCAAGCAAATAATTTGACCTCGCTTTTTCCGTATGCAATTGACCTTACTAGTGACAGGTAAAAACGAATAATTTGTATTTTGTCGCTTATTAACTGCCAACTTGCATGGTTCTTTGTCCGTAATTAACACCGACTAAAAGCNTTTGGAAATTGGTAAATAGCTTTAAAATGATGAAATAAAGGTAAATATTTCACATTAAACAGCTTATCGAACCACTTTTGAGTCCGCGTTTTGAGAACGAAAAGAACCATCGATTACTTATTTGCTTGCAAGCAAATAATTTGACCTCGCTTTTTCCGTATGCAATTGACCTTACTAGTGACAGGTAAAAACGAATAATTTGTATTTTGTCGCTTATTAACTGCCAACTTGCATGGTTCTTTGTCCGTAATTAACACCGACTAAAAGCAGATTCACAAAAAATAAGAAATAAGTGCATTGTTGTACTGATTTAATGACGATTCGACAAACTCCGTAAACAATGTCGATAATTAATAAGATGGCGTCCATTTCTTGATTGATCTCAAAACACGAGTAGTTGCACCTTTTTTCCCCGATGCGCGTACATTTCATAACATTTATATGTTACAGAAACACGTTTTATTAAATGTTACAGAAACACGTTTTATTAAGGCATCAATCATATCTGATAATTTCTATGGGTAACAAAAATTTACGATTTGGCAAATAATGCCCCTTTAAAATACACACAAAAACGAATTCTACCTTTTTAACTTTTTGGACTAGTCAAGTTTTGTATAGATATTGGTTATTTTGGACATCATTTTCTAAATCATATAGCGATTTATACATGGTAAAAATTAATATTTATAAAAGTTTAGAATGTTTTACCAATTATATACCACTTGTACACTTCCATGACATATAGTCTACATCAAAAGTTCCAATTTTGTTATGATTAGTTTCTGATTTTTTTATGACTTTTAGTTGATGAAATGTTTATATATTTTCAATGCTTTATTTTTTTTAGGAAGATATGATATTTCCGCATTATGCCATTGATTGTTTTTGGTCAAACATGTAAATACACATGTAATATTGATAATAGGAGATACATCCGTGTGAAATTTCCAGTGTTATTTTATAAAGATCAGTAATCTATGTTTTTTTTGTTTTGTTTTGTTTTTTTACTCTTGATTCAGTAGTGAAATGAATATATTAAATATATATTAAATGTGCTCTTTTTCTAAGCAAGATATGATTATTTCACATTATTCTGTTGATTTATTGTGTCGCCTGATAGGGATCACTATGTGCATCACTTGTAGTGTCTGCATCAGAAGTTACCTTGAGGTTACAACTCCTACAATTTAAATCATTATATGGCATGCTTGATTGTCACTACATGAAGATATAGACATTGAAATACCTTTTGCTGATTCGCTTATTCGTATGACTACAGATTTGATGTAGCTCTTACCATTTCCGAAATAAATAAGTGTGGAAAAAAGGTGCTACCACCCAAAATTTTTAATTTTTCATGTGATTTTGTTGTTCTTTTTTCACTAGGTTCCTCATAAAAAAATTCTTGCCTGGGTTTTGTCATTAAATTTGACCTATCTTTTATGGTTTCTGAGATATAAGGGTCAATGGGGGCCAAAATCAGAATCACAATTTTTTTTATTTCGAGTCCTATGTGAATGCAGTTTTTTCTGTTTGAGTTCTGAGATAAAAGGAGCCAATTTTATGAATTGTTTACCATTTGTTTGTTATCAGGTCAATTATTTTACTATGTACACTGAGTATTCATTGTATAATGAAGAACTGTTTGCTGTGTCCAAATTATTTCAACATGCATACGACATGAGTGTACCGGCTGAAGCTCAAGCATAAGTTATACATGTAAATAATATTGATAACAGGAGATTCATTCTTCATGATGTCATTTTTTTTTGTATGGAATAAAGTATGAAAATATTTGTATTTTGTATCTTATTATAGTTGCTCATAGTAGAAAGTGATATTGATGTAAATGTGTATATAATAGAAGCCATTCACATTTGGGTGCTTTCAGGATTCTGCTGAAAGGAAAATTGTGTATGTTTTCAATTGGTCTTCAGTAAATGTGAATGTTGGGTTATATTGATTGATTATTTTTTAATGGTTAAGTAACTGGGCAGTAGTTCAGCTATATTCATGACAGTTGGTGTTATTATAACAGTAATATATTTTGAATACTGCATGTAAGGTATTTCATTTGCCAAAAGATTTGTTTCCAGTTTCATTTGATGATTATTTGTATTCCAGGCCCAGTTAGTTGGACCTGAGCAAATACTGCAAATCATGATAAAGCAAGTATGTTCAAACAGTTGATATCAGCATTGAAAGAAAATCCCCGGCTAGCTTTTCTGTGAGAAAATCATACGTTTTTGGGTAAAACACACACATTTAAACATATTTAAGCAAAAACACTTGAACTGTACAAAAGAAAACATACCTATGTTTAAAAGAAAACATGTTCATTTTAAAAACACTCCGGAGTGTTTTTAAAGTGTGTCTCCTCCAAAAACACTCAAAAGTGTTTTATTTTAAACACTAAAGTGTTTTTTTTTATTAAACATACAAGTGTTTTAATTAAATACTGAAGTGTTTTGGAATAAACATTAGTGTTTTGGAATAAACATTAGTGTTTAGCGCATAAAACACTTTAAGTATTTTGATTCAAACACTGTGTTTTATGTTTACAGCGCATCTGATTGGAGTCAGAAAACAATACTTTTCGTATAGTATCAAAAAGTTATGCAATTGACTATTTCGAGATCGTTATCATGATGCCCGCGTTGTAGTAGACCAACACGCTTAGTTAGATTTGCACACCGCTAGTTCACTAAGACAACTATTAGCAGGGGGACATGTCGCTCCTCTCGTACACATTTTCCACATTCCAATTCACCCAGTGTTTCACTTACACCTTAGTACTGCATGCTTAGTGTTCAAGCAGAAAATACAATTTCTTCATCTTAAGTTTGACCCGACCGGGGCTCAAACACATTTTCTACCACACTTGATGCGAACTCGTTAACTGTTACACCGGAGATGCGGTCTTGAAGTTTGAAGATGCATAAATGTGTGATTTGTTTTTTTTTAAATCTTTTTAGTGAATACAAATAGATTTAAGCTTAACTGATGCACAAGCAATATATCAAGAATATAAGGTTTGCGCCTTTCACCGTTTTTTATATTTTTTTTACTTTTATATATTTCGGGTGCCTAATAGTGTTCGTTACAATTTTTGTTAATTTTATTTCTGCTTGCTTACTGATTCTCTATTATCTAGTCAGAATGTATTTTTAATTTGACTTGCCCCCCCCCCCTAACTGGTATTATAACTTTGGTATTATAAACTCAAGCTTCTTTGATCAAACTTTGGAACAATTTGACACCAGAGATAAGAAGTGCCCCGACAGTTAGTAGTTTTAAAAAGTCACTAATAAATGATGTTAATTTATTGAAACCACCTAGATACTATCTATATGGTTGTAGAGTGTTAAATGTCATAAACGCTAGACTATGACATAGATCTAATAACCTTTTAAGGGTAAATTTAAATAACGACCCAGGTTGTGTCTGCGGATGGGTAATAGAGGATGCGATTCACTTGAAGCTCGTGAACAGTTGACAGATAGTCTGCAATTTCTTGACAGTTTACTTATTGAAACTTTACTATTTGGCGATGATAGCCTATCTGAGGAACAAAATGCACAAATATTCAAATCAGTGCAGTTGTACATCATACAAACGAAACGTTATACCCCACAGTGATTACAATTCATATATTGAATTTAGCTATTTTCTTTTATGAACATTTTTCTCCATTGTTAATTGCCCCTCACAAATATGACAATTCTGTACTGTTGCATAAAGATATAACTCAATATATTATATAATTTCCAAACAAAATGTTTTTCTCAATGTTGTTATTAAATGAAATTTGTATTTATACATTATTACTTACAGGTGCATGGAATATATAATTGTATGTAAATATGTGGAGAGGACCTTTGTAAGTTGGAATAACTTGTGTCCGATCCAAATGTTATCTAGTTTACAATAAAAATAAGTTTAATCTAATCTAAACTCAAACGGTAGATGGAAATGTAATTCTACTTACGGCTATCATCATCTGCTTCTGAAATGTTAAATAGAGCATTTGAAAGCAAACAGATTCATTAAATTACGTCATCCATGACTCAAATAAAATGATTTATATTTCGAAGTTGTTCACTTCATACTCGTGGTAGTAGAGTTGTACTACTGAGGACCAATTAGTATAAAGAGCAAGAGAAGCGATAATATAACAAAAACACAATATGATCAACTATCCAAATATTATCAGTACTTGATCCCTTGACTTCTGTTTTTCGTGTTTTCCTCTGTATATATGTAAGATTCAAATCCATGTACGACCTCAGATCCGTGTCCTCTCCTCAAAACTGTGTCTTCCAATACATCCTTGTCCTATAAAATTACTGTACTCCCAAATCGGTGTTATTTTACCGCGCAGATCTGTGTCCTTTATAATCGCTTCTCACTCATATTTGTGTCCTCCTAAATCGATTTTCCCTCAGATCTGTGTCCTTCACTTTGGCAGAAAAATGACGCCATAATAATTGCAAGTTGATACGTCATTTGAGGTTGGCATTTGGAAAGATGGCGCAACCGGACAGTATACCCGATGACAGCTATGTTTTCTCAGCAAAAATGAAGAAAATGAACAAGGGAACGGCCATTTTCAGGTCTGGATTCTGGAGAGACGGCATCTGTGAGAATGGAAAGACAGATTTGTCTCGCGGAAAGATTTTTGTAATGAAGGATATACAGTCAATGGACATAAGTATTCGTCACTCTCGATTTTACGCTATATATTTCATATAAAACCACATTTTTCTAAAAAAAAAATTATTGTGAAGTAATTTCTAAACGGATTTTGATCATTTTTCCACCAGAAGAAGCAGAAATATTTAAAGATTATTTGTTTATTTAGCATGATTTTCCGTTAGATTGCTTTTATTTTCTTATGATTTAAAGAAAAAAAATTGTTTTCTGACGTCAAATTTACTATATATTTTAACAAAAATAAAATCGGAAAATTCAACATTTGTGTTTAAATTACCAGAAAACTAAAACCATGGAGACAAACATTACTATCAGATAAACAAATAAAATTCAAAGAATTTTGCGAGTCTTGAAATAAATTTCATAAACATCTGCCTAGAGATAGCTTTAAAATATGTTTTTGAAAAATGTGGTTTTAAATGAAATATATCGTAAAAAATCGAAGGTGACGAATCCTTATGTCCATGGATTGTAAATTCTAATTTCACTTTCAAACTACAATGTAAATAGATATCAATTAAGGCCATGTCAATAAAATATCTACTCTGAATGTGCCTGAATATGTGTGTAAAAATACAGCAGTAATAAATCTTCTTTTATATTGCCAGATAGAAAACAAATAATGGTATGTTAAAGGTATGTACTTGATCTTTTTTTAAATGGTTCCATGCTGGTATCAGGAAAATTACCGATCACATCAATAGAAAAATACTGAGATGTGGAATAAATGTCCATGAGAAAACAGTCCGTAAAAAAAAGGAAAATAAAAACAAATGTGATATAGAGAAAGTCTAATAGTTACAGAATTAGGATTAATGAAATCAGTATAAAATAAATCCAGATGTCTATTCTTGGTCTTGTGCACAGAATCGTGCATACTGCAGTAAGATAAGAGATTGCAAGAAAACAAAACACACAGAGCATAAATGGGTAAATGATACAAGATAGCAGTTGATATCAAACGAGAACTAATCAGTAGGTATCCCATATGTGAATCCGGCTGTTAATTGCAATAACTGTTTTTTCCTCTCTGTCCAACATGGGGAGGACACAGATCTGTGGGGATATTTCTTTTGACATAATACCTTGATCTGAGTATGACGTCAGAGGACACCGATCTGAGGGAACATATATTTTCGAGGACATAGATCTGAGTATGACGTCAGAGGACACAAATCTGAGGAGATATGTTTTTGAAAGGTCATAGATCTGGGTGTAACATCAGAGGATACAGATTTGAGGGGCTTTGGAAGGACATGGATCTGAGTANTGAAATATATAGTAAAAAATCGAAGGTGACGAATCCTTATGTCCATGGATTGTAAATTATAATTTCACTTTCAAACTACAATGTAAATAGACATCAATTAAGGCCATGTCAATAAAATATCTACTCTGAATTTGCCTGAATATGTGTGTACAGCAGTAATAAATCTTCTTTTTTATTGCCAGATAGAAAACAAATAATGGTATGTTAAATGTATGTACTTGATCTTTTTTTAAATGGTTCCATGTTGGTTTCAGAAAAATTACCGATCACATCAATAGAAAAATACTGAGATGTGGAATAAATGTCCATGAGACAACAGTCCGTTAAAAAAAGGAAAATAAAAAAAAACTGTCATATAGAGAAAGTCTAATAGTTACAGAATTAGGATTAATGAAATCAGTATACAATAAATCCAGATGTCTATTCTTGGTCTTGTGCACATAATTGTGCATACTGCAATAAGATCAGAGATTGCAAGAAAACAAAACACACAGAGCATGAACGGGTATATGATACAAGATATCAGTTGATATCAAACGAGAACTAATCAGTAGGTACTCCATATGGGAATCCGGCTGTTAATTGCAATAACTGTTTTTTTCCTCTCTGTCCAACATGGGGAGGACACAGATCTGTGGGGATATTTCTTTTGACATAATACCTTGATCTGAGTATGACGTCAGAGGACACCGATCTGAGGAAACATATATTTTCCAGGACATAGATCTGAGTATGACGTCAGAGGACACCCATCTGAGGAAACATATATTTTCGAGGACATAGATCTGAGTATGACGTCAGAGGACACAGATCTGAGGAAATATGTTTTTGAAAGGTCATAGATATGGGTGTAACATCAGAGGACACAGATTTGAGGGGACAAGGCTTTGGAAGGACATGGATCTGAGTATGACGTAATGATTGGAAATGGATATGAGGGAAGGACACGGATCTGAGGTCGTACACGGATCTGAGTCTTACATATATTTTCCCAAATCGAACAGATGTTTATGAACGACGTCATGTCTGAACCGGGATATATTGACAACATGATTGCGTTCATCATTATATATATATATTCCGTCAGAATAGGCATGACGTGTGTTATATATGGACCAGGTAATACTACAAACGAGATGGTTAGTAGACCAACACGCTTAGCTGGATTTTCATAGCACTAGTTCACTAAAACAGCTGTTAGCAGGTGGATATGTCGCTCCATTATGACATAGGACACACTATCTACATTCCAATCCAACCAGTTTTGCTCTTACATTAAGCCTTAATACTGCATGCTTATTGCCCAAGCACAGTATCTACCACACCCGGGATGAACACGTTAACTATTCTACCAGAGATGCGTTTTGAAGTTTGAAGATGTATAAATAAGTGATTTTTGTATATCTTACTAGTGCAATAGAAATGTAATTGCTCTGCAGACTCAACCGTAACTAATGTACACGTTATATATCAACATACCACAGGGGTAATCAGAATCCATAAATCGAAGAAGGACAGACAACACAGTGGCCAAAAGATAAAGGACAAAAGGACCAGCCACGCTCTACAAATACATAGATATAAAGCTAAAGATCGAGTAACACGAACCCCACTAAAAACCGGGGATGAACTCAGGTGATCCGGAAAGGGCTGCCTTTTGCCATTTTTGTCATTTTTTTTCTGCTTAATGCTATTCTTTGATCTTACTGTATTGTAATAGTTTGTACTTTTCTCTCTAATTGGTAATTTACCTTTTGACCCATTAATCACAAACTACAGAGTTAAATGTAATTTTACTTACTGTCAGAACTACGTGATTCTGAAATGTTAAATAGAGCATATTAATGCACGGTCATTCAATATATTACATTTACCATGACTCAAATATTAAGATTTTTTTTTCGAGGCCGTTCATGACATTATAGTACAGTGGTTCTATTAAGGAGACACATGACATCGTGGCAACACAGAGACGTTAACATTTGAAGGAAAAAAATCAACATGCTAGATTAGAGCTTAACCTATACACATTTATCCATGTGTACCCGTCAGATTTTGTTGTTTTGTGTTTTTATTGTTGTTGTTTTTTGAGTGTCTTCGGTTAATAATTATATATTGGTGCCTGTTATACAGTATTTATCTTTACGACGATTATTTTCCTCTGTTTCTAAAGCTGTTCCCATACTTGATATAGAAATGATCTCTGACACAATTGTCAGGATTTAATGATTGGCGACACACACGAAGTAAGTATGGGTTACTATCTAGAACATATATTCTAATGTAGGATATTCCTCTTCCAACAGATTACTGTGAACATCCAAAACAAACGTGTGCAGTGATTGTACATGTAACGGACACACAACAATAATGCAAATAAAATTATGACCATATAGAACAACATATTAATGACATACTGGTAAATCCGGTTATGCTGAACTCGAATGATTCAAACATTGTATTTCGAGTTAGCGAAACATTCGAGCAATCCCACGTACCAATAACTTATAACTGCAATATTTGGGATTCAAATAAGGAGAAAAAATACCAGGCCATCAAAATAGTTCCAGCAGCTAATTGAAAAATAGTTGAAACTGAAGCAAATTTGATACATTTAACATGCATGTACCGCTCACTATACTGGATTGGTAAAGAGAAAGTTCTTTAAATCGATTTACCAAAGTAAATGACTTTCCAGAATTCAAAATAACAATGTTTGACTGTATAATTGATCCACTTTATAAATGTATATTGACATAATTAGGTCATTGTTTCATAGGTATTCCGTTTTTATGCATGAAGGGTATCATGAATGGACCAGGAGAAATTGACCTTTAGAAGCATATGTTATGTCGGAGATCGTGCTGTGCTGCTATTCGCTGTTGAACTCCAGTCGGGCGTGGTATTTATCACATCATGTTACAGCTCTAGCGATAAACTCATTGTTCTATTTGATAATTTAGGCAATTTACTAAACGTTAGACAGTACCGAAGGGCAATCAAACAAGGACAATCCAGCGAAGCGGGCAACATATGGTACACAAGACGCAGAAAGACAAAACAAAAACACAACACAATACTTGTTGGACACCACTATACGCAAGCAAACACAAATAGTGTAAATAAGACATGTGCTCTCATGCAAACAACTGGAGATTAAGATGAACTGAACACCGTTTATAAGCGGAAATCATAGCGGAGATCCCAACACGGAACACAGAACGGATACTTGATATGCCAAATATTGGACATCACTGTGCGCAAATATGCACAAAATACACAATGATATATAACAACACGACCCCCCCCCCCCCTTTCCGTCCATTATAAACAATAATACTAGCGGATGAAAGACGAAACATTCTGCCGTAAATGGCCGTTTTCGGGTTGAGACGACCGATGTAAGACGATTTCACGTGCACTCGTCTTTACTCGTTGTGACATCCAATCAGAACGACTCTAACAAGAAAGCATTCGTTTAAATATACATCCTATGCCGGGAATGTCACAGTATATACCCTGTCTGATAGCTGAATAACAGATATATTACGGATTTAACCATTGTTTTTTTTCAAATACAGACTCCAAGCGTATTAAATATATTTCTGTCTTTTATTTTAATTTTTTGGTATTTTTAGATGTCCTTTTCCGTACCTTTGACGTCATTCTTCAATGACGTCAAAATATATATCACGTCATATTTCATGTATGGGGTGTCTCATGAAGGAAAATAGTCTACTTTCAATAAAATATTAGTGAAAAAAGCACAAATATCAGTAGAAAGCTACTTAGTTTATTAGTCGGTGTCACAAAAGTCAATTTTATGTGATGTGTATTTCATAATGCTCAATGATATTGATCTGATAATTTATGCAACTTAGTTACAGATCAATGGCAGGGATCTCTAGGAGTTCGCGATAGTGAAAATGGTTGGCTTACGGAAGAAATAGGTACTTACATGCGTTGTTGGGAAATCCCGAGGGATGTTCCACTCGTGATAGAAATGTTTGTGTTTTTTCGCTCCTTTCGCTGCGCTCCACTCGCGAAAAGACATAATATTTCTATCACTCGTGGTCACCAGGTCTTTCCCAAGAACGATTGTAAGAACCTATTAGGCTTAAACTTAAAAACAGGAATATACATGTATGCGGTTTTTACGTGGACCAATCCACAGTCTTTAAAACAAAAATATTGTTTCAATTGTTTTTGTCTGCCATGTATTGGTAAATTTAATTCCACTTGAAAACATACAAGGGTAAAGAATAGATGCAATTTCTTCGTCCTGAAAAAAAGATAAAAATACAACGAGAACTTACGGAAAGTTATACAAGCAATTACACAAAATAAGTCAACTACAGTATATTCACTCACCAGATACATCTGGGGATTGTTTCTCCATTATATCACCTCTTGACCTTCAGAACAATCTGAAATATAAATTTCGTCTATTATGCTATTATATTATTGTGCTTTTGTCTATTTGTGCATGTGTTTTCCTTTTCAGGTTGGTTACATATTGATTCTCCTTACGTTGCCAGTGGGTTACGATATTTCTCCACTCAAGAGAGTTGTGGTTAACATTTTAAATTTAACTTTCGAGAGTGGAGAAATATCGTAACCCACACGGGCAACTAAAGGAGAATTTGTTTCTCCCATTAATTAACACGAACTTTATTTCAAAATTTGAAATTAATGCGGGGAAAAGCACGAGACATTTTAATCCTCTAGAGGATTACATAATTTTCCACCACTGGTTCAGCGGGGTTAAAAACGCCGTACTAATGGGATAAATTAGGATATCACTGTAGCTGTTATTAGTGAGTAAATAGGTGAATTATATATATCTAGGGTTGTGTGCTGGATTTATAATAACGTTGCGAAAACAACGACCGGAACCTGGAATATGAATATTAATTTTCAACAACAGGAGTACACTACGAAAAAAAAGCACTAATTAAACACATAACAGACGCACTTTAAAAACACTAAGACGTGCTTAGCTGAAAACTGTATGCACAATATCTTTCACAGTCGTCTGCAACGTATTACTTTAACATCGAAAATATAATAGGTTTCAAATCGCGTCACCTTTTTACATAGAAGTGCAATAATGTGATCCCGAATTATTTTTGGAGTATGATCCACTCCATTACGAGTATAACAAAGGGCAAATGCAATTTGGCGAATACCACAGTATAGAGGGACACAAGGGAAATGTTTATGCAAATACGTCGGTGGTGGTAATCATGAACGAAATTAATGAGAACAATGAAAATAAGTGAAAATTACACTGGTTATATTATATGTATTGCCGGAAGTTATAATTGCTAAATATTATGTTTATCATTAATATATAGTATTTAGCTACTGTATCCCTAAACGGGATGAAGGTATAGAATGCAATCAAATACACATATGATACAGTCCGAATTGTGTTTCAGTAGAAAATACAACCGCAAATAAACATCAATACTTCACCATATAAAACACATGAAAATCAAAATTAGGTTTATGAATAAATTTGGTCAACTTTTGTTAGTGAACAAGAATTTTTAACCAATGAGACAACGAAGTGTCTTTGGTGTGACAACATTACTGCTATGGATAATGGTTTGAGGTGACAGATTATTTTTAGCTATGTTGATAATTATGGAATTGTTGACCATCACTGTTTACAGTTTCTTTTCATCGAGCTATTTAATAAAGATGTTCCAAATGTTACAAGTCTAGACAAATTTGTTAAGTTTTAACAAATAATTAATTTTTTAATGCCGCATTCGGGGGACAATTAAATAAGAAATTATTTTAATCTTCTATGTCATTTAGATAACAATAATAATGAATACACCGAATACAAATATATACTGATTAAGCTTAGACATTCCAGTTTTCACAGTTGACAAAGAAAATGATGAAAATAGATTACGAGTACTACATCGAAATTTGTTACTGTCTATGGGGAAAATGTATGACAATTCACCCAAAACACCAACTAATCAAAAACCAAGACTATATTTAAACCCACATCGACTTAGAAATTTCAGACACATCAAATGATATCGGAGGACATATCACATTATGTATATGGCAAACCTGATAGCAAAGCTGACAAAGTGGAAATCAGCATTGAAATAGTGGATCTTCAGGGGAACCAGCTGCTGGTATTGCGGAATAAAAACGTTAGTTGGGGGCACCCAATTATATTAGTATCATAGACATGAGAGATGATTCTTAATAAAGAACCGCTTTGGAAATTAATTCTTTGTGCCCAGGCGACGAATTCGAGCTAGGAAAGAACAAAATAAAAAATGTTATCAGGTGACATTGCAACGAAATATCGATAAAGTCAACAAATCATCGGCAGTTGATGGCAGAGTTCATGACCTAACGTATTTCAAATATAATTGTCAATGACAAAAATAAAAGTAAATAAATA
>MJUT01003556.1:267681-299498 GCA_002080005.1 Gigantidas platifrons | reverse complement strand
ATATGTATATATATATATAATTTGTACGTCACGATGGCTAGTTGGTAAATTTTATCATTACATTTTCTCAAAGTTTTCATATTCCTTATAAATTATAATAATATAAAGTAAAAAGTTCAAGATAATGATTTTAAATTCACGATAGCTGATGGTCACGTGACAAATTTTCAAATCAGGTTATAGACGCTGATGAAGCTTGTCGGTCAAGCGAAATATCCGTCAATTTGATTATAATCATAGTCTTTTTGTAGACTTATAGTTATTTTTTTTATATTTTAACATCTTTTTTGGTGTTGTTGTGCTACATTTTTAGATGTTCAAATATATATATATATATATATATATATATGATTTGTAAGTCACGATAGCTAGTTGGTAAATTTTATCATTACATTTTCTCAACGTTTTCATATTCTTTATAAATTAGGGTACATACAAACTTAAATAATATAAAGTATAAGTTTCAAGATTATGATTTTAAAGTCACGATAGCTGATGGTCACGTGACACATTTTCAAATCAGGTTACAGACGCTGATGAAGCTTGTCGGTTAATCGAAATATCCGTCAATTTGATTATAATTATAGTCTTTTTGTAGACTTATAGTTATTTTTTGTTATATTTTAACATCTTTTTTCGTGTTGTTGTGCTACATTTTTAGACGTTTATATATATATATATATATATATACACTGTCCGTTTAATGTCAGCATATGTGTGTATATACATGTATTGCTATACTCAAAAGGTTTTCTTTATATGCAATACAGATTATTGATCTAGATCGCCAAAACGCAAACTATATCGGTAAAATCATCATGAATTAAAACGTGCACGTGAAGTACAATATGCATAAAATGACCACCGCTGCTGTTCCCAGTGGAACCATTCTGGCTGTTCATTTACAAAAATTTATTAAAGGAAATAAGAGTGGTGCAACATTGTTGCACAGTAAAAGCCGTTTATGATATATTTCCTGACCTTCACGAGAAAGATAGCAAACTCTGATTGGCAATATATCTTGAAGAAAAAAAAACCTACCTGCCTGTCCTTATAAATTCTCCAATGTTAGGGTAGACCAACACTCAATTTTACTTTCAAATTAATTTTACATATAGCCAAATATAGAAACAGAATATAGCGATTTCGTTTCTTCAACACCCCTCTTTGTTTCTTTATAATTCAAAATTTGTGTTTGCCAAACCCTTCAAACTGAATGTGCCTTAAACAATATAAAAGGTTTAAAGGTTGGATATACGAAACATTGACAGGTTTAATAAGCTTTGTCTTTTTGATTTTATCATATATATGTGTACATTGTTTTAAATCCCAGCGTGATTCACACACAAAGGAACAATTGTTTTACAGAAAATATTAATTGTTTAACAAAATTATTTAGGTCAAATAGAACTGCTAAATTTTATTTAAATCAATTCATTCCCTGCCAGTCATATTTTAAAAGCCTAACAAATCGTATACAAGGAAACATATAATGTATACCGTCATGGTATATATTATATTGTCTGTTTATTGCCTTATGTTACATATTGTCTATGTGTCTTGAGTGAATAAAGTATTAGAAGAAATATACTTTCAGTTGTAACTTTATTTCATTTTCAGGGGGAGGGGACTATTTTGTAATAAGTAATCTCTGATTTCTGATCTTTTCCTCTTCGCACAGACGATATCAGTCTTTCTTAGAAGAGCACACGCTGTCAGAATCATGTAATCAGCAACGGTTGAACTGGACGATTTATGTTTTAAATTTGAAACATTTGAATATTTATTAAGTCTCATTCTAATTTAAGTCGGCATGTTGTCGAACTAGTTACATTTACGTAACTGTTACCGTTACTATCGATAATCATAAACAGAATAGGGACACAAAGCGTAAAAATAAAAGGAACCAGTTAATGATTGTTTCCGGTTTGTCTTATAACCAAAACGACGATCAATAGGCCCAGGGCACATAACTTACCCGACGGGAAACTACGACTACGATTTTACTTTCCCGGCATGAATTTTCGTTTTCCACAGGTAACGGGAAATGAGAATTACATTGTCTGCCAGGGTCGTCTTATCAGCATTATATGTCTTATAATTCTACTAAGACGACCCTGACCGTACGTCATTCATCATTTACACTTCATGCACATGCATAGGCTGTACATAGCATGGTATGGACCAATATTGCTTATATATTTTGGTTGTATTAATTAATATTTTCGTAATAAAACTCTTTTCTTACGACTTAAAAGATCATACTTTCATTTTACAGACACCGGCGTCTACTATCCCCTTTATAATGGTTGATACCACCCACGTACTAGTACTAGTTATCCTTAAATGTGTGCACTGTCCCTAGTCCTACAATTAAATATTCCATACTTTTCCAATCGTTAATTTTGTCGTCTTTTTCCTAATTTTCTATTCTACTTCATTTAACTATCCAGCGGATGTCATAGGGAATATAAAGTTATTTTTAACATCATTTAATTTCAAATATATAAACTAGAGTATATATATACACATGTACTTCCGTTCTCTTCAAAGGCCACGCCTTCTCATATTATTTGTTCATATATACATATATACATTGTCAGTTTAATTTCAGCTTATGTATATATATACATGTATTGCTATACCCAAAAGTTTTTTTCTTATATGCAATAAAGATTATTGATCTAGATCGCCAAAATGCATACGATATCGGTAAAATGATCATGATTTAAGACGTGTATGCGACGTACACTATGTATAAAGTGACCACCACCGATGTGCCCAGTCGAACCATTCTGGCTGTTCATTTACAGAAAGGTTCGTATTTATCAAACGAAATAAGAGTGAGGCAAAATGTTGTGCATATCAAAAGCCTTTATGATATATGTTCTGACCTTCACGGGAAAGATAGCAAAACTCTGATTTGAAATATCTCTCTTGAAGAAGAAAAAAAAAACCTGCCTGTCTGCCCTAAAAATTTTATATGGCGTGAGCTATTTATTGTCGTCTCCCACGTAGACCATTAATTCCATTGGATGTTCATAACTAATTGATATTAATAAATGTTAGAAATATTAGTTATGATTTGTTTCCTATTTAACAGATTCTACCTTCCTAGCTAGTAGTCGTAAAAACCACTTTTCGGTGTTTTTGGCTGTTTTAGATTAATTTTTACCCACATCTATTCAAGTTTGGGAGAACAATTCCGATTTAAAAAATCTGACAAAATCGTAGACATTGCACGTTTAAAATATACTGTGAACATATATGTATCAATATACAAAATTAATCTTCCAATATTTTTCACCAGCAGTATGGAACTGCATATACATTTAAAAGGAAACACAATCGTTTAAAACTATTGAAAGGAATAAAGTCATTTATTATTTACTAAATATTCCACAAGCATATTCATTTATACAATAATACCCCCAGCTAAGTTATTGTAAATGCGGCCTCTAATAGCACATACAGACCGCTAATAGAGACCGATGCTACAGGCCGATAATAGAGGCCCACGATACAGGCCGCTAATAGAGACCCATGATACATGCCGCTAATAGGGGCCGATGATACAGACCGATGTCTTCTTATTTTTGGGTATACAGCTATGCATCCACCGGATGATCATTAGCTGTTGCGCATGCTTGGGATAACATTCATAGAGAAATAATAATATATTCAGTCAATTTATAACATATTTACAAGTAGTGCCAACATGTAAATAGTAAACAATTTAACATTTTGATATACCAACTCCATAGAAGGATTCTGCATAAGACCTGTTCATTGGTCATTATTTGCCCACCAAAACTTGTGTTGCCAACTCTTACATCTTTTGATGAAATTTATTCATAATTGGCATGATGTTTTGGTTTGATATTGAGATAATGATATTGTAAAAAGTAAGGATTTTAAATGTTGTTTCATCTTGTCAGAGTTATGCCATTTTTACTAACTTTGTCTTCTTAAAACCTTGTGTCATTTCTTAATAAGTGGAAAAATGGTATCTAAAACAGTACCGTTTCAATGATATAATAGCGTCTAACAGATAATATGGTCAAAGTAAACATTGTAGCCTCATCTGTTCCATCCTGGCATGCTCAACGAGTTACTATAATAAGGGGGATATAATCAGTGTTTAGGCATTAAAAACATTCCAAGCAGAAATGTATGCAAAAATAGAATGGGGCCTCTATACTTGTGGTATCCCGGGCAACTCCCAAGTGTTGTCATGGGTTAAGTAGACACTGACAAAGTGTGAGAAAGAAGGTTAAATTTCAAATTGGAAAAATTGACATATTTTTTGTCCTAAAATGGTGTAAATATGATATATTTTTCACTTTAAGCTAGTCAGCACAATAAATAAAGACGAACATTTTTTTTTCTCAACTTTTATCGTCATCAAAGTGATGAAATTCTAACAAATACAGACTATTACTTCTTCAGAGGTATAATTCTGTTTTTGGTAAGAAACCTTAAAATAAATGTACTATCATTTTATGATGATATGAGAAAGGTACATTTTGGCACAAAATTGTGCATTGTACATCATGCGAATGCAGTTAAAAGATATATGTATAGAAACTCTATTTTTATTGTATATTTTTAAAAATCTAGTCATCAAAATGTTCATTAAAGCATAAAAAATATGTTGTGATGAGGCTAATTAGTTGTCAATCAATTATTTAAATATGTCTTATAAATATTTTTTTTTTAAGTTGATTTGTTCAGTGGTTGTATAATATAGAAATACTCAAATGAAAATACTGCATTGTTTGTGTTTTGTCACACTCCTGACACATTTTTCTAAAAGAAAGCTAAATTATGCAACAATTATTGGTCGCAATGTTTTTAGAAGAAGTTATATATTGTCTGTTTGATTGAAGAAGGTTTCCCTTGGTTATAGTTCATTCTTAGCTCACCTTGCGAAAGGCAATGTGAACTTTTGCCATCACTTCGCGTCCGTCATCGTCCGTCTCCGTCCGTCTGTCCGTCCGTCGTACGTCGTACGTCGTAAACTTTCACATCTAAATTTTCTCCTCTGAAACCCCTGAACCAAATTAAACCAAACCTGGAAGGGATGGTCCTTTCATGGGCCCTTTGAAATGTATGTCCGAAAGCCCCGCCCTCCATTCAAGAGGGCTGCTGTTACTAAAAATAGAAATTTCTTCAATTGTCCATTGCTGCTTTATTATAAATCAAAATGAGCACAAATTTTAACTGTAGCTACAGACTCTGGATCGTATAAGCATACATTATGCACGAAACGCAAACGAACGAAAAACGCAAACGAAACGAACGGAAAACGAACGAACGCTTCACACGAACGACACGAAAAACGCACGATATACGAAAGGAACGCACGATACACGAAACAAACGCACGATACACGAAACGAACGCACGATACACGAAGCGAACACACGATACACGAAATAAACGAACGATACACGAAACGAACGCACGATACACGAATAATATCGTGTTATTATTTGAATGACTTTTGTGCAAATTGATGTGATTAACTTCTGTAATCTTATATTGTATAGGCAAGTTATTTACATAAATGATAAATTAGTCGGTAAAGTAATATGATAATACAATTTATATTAAATAGTTTATATTACCACTGTGTTTAATAATTATATTTATGATTAAATGTTAAATATTTGACTTCCAAATATGACTTTCTATTTATATAATTAAACAAAATTTATATTTATTTAATTATATAATTATACAGAATTTATATTTATATAATTATTTAATCATACAGAATTAATATTTATAATTATTCGGATTCTGAATTGACAATTCCAACCAGACATAGGTGTATCAGTTATGTTCTCGGTTAAGCTGTCCGAGAGGCGTGTGGCTTCAAAAGGTCATATAATTGTTAATTAGAATGAAATTACAAATGTAAGAGTTGACATGTCACACCTGCAGTGCATTTATTTCCCAGGTGAAACTGCCAGGGTCGTTTGTTTACATACATGTAGATGATTTCTTGTTTATTTGTCCTAGGGTAAATTATAGAAAAAATGCACTTATTAAATATGTTTTTCCCTTATTGTACAAAATTACTGGTACATGTAAATAAAGGAAATAATGCACAATGCATACATTCCTTGAAAATAGCCATTTTTATTTAGAGAAGTATAAACAAATTCAGCTGGCACGATGTTGACCAACGAAATTGAGCATTATATGCAACAGTGGAATTATATTAAAAATAGACAAGCCAAAAAAAAAATTAAGACAATTTATTTTCATGTTCTGTAGTGAGCATGAGTGTCACTAATCACAGACGGTCATGAACTGCTAAAAATAATACAGAATTCAACAAAATATATGTATAAAATGACTACAATGTACACATATATTGTTTACTCTTTTGATATTGTCGGGTCACCTAATAATTATGTGAAGATCAAAATGGTGCAAGCATGTTCATGGGGCAATGAACATATTTTTCATGAAACATACGAGGGTTGTCCGTAAAGTTCGTGGACTATCACAATAAAATCTGACTGACATGTCCGAAATAATTTAAACTAGGATATAATTAATTACATGATTTACTGATTAATTGTACAAAATGTTATCACAGTACATTCTTAAATAATCGTATTTCCGTCAATTAAAAAATCAATGGAAACTCACATCCGGTTAGATGATAGATGATTATATCACATAGAGCATAACATTATTTTGAATGAAAACGATTTACGGTCAATGGCCTCGTCAGGATTCATGGTAAATAACAAAAACGATACTAAAGAATCACATCTTCTATATTTTCTGTTTCAAAATGCCTTCATGGGAAAAGTTGCCATTAATATTTATGGGGTAGAGATGTTTGACAATACTTTTTTTTTGCATATGTATATGTTGAATACACAAGTAAAATTCCACACAAAGTCATTTAATTATTGCATTTTGTTTATTTGCTTCATAAAGCAGTTTGTCGGAAGTATATGATAAAAAGATTAATACATGACCTTTTCCGTATCATCCCGGCTATCGTCCCTCGACCCATATCAGACCTCGACTACGTCTGGGGCTGATATGCGGGTCTCGGGATGATACCCGAGATGATATGGAAAAGGTCATGTATTACTCTCTATATAACGCATCCATTCAGAGTGATAAGATATCCACTATATTTGTGTATGTACTAATTTTGACTTTATACATCCTCATCGGATGATTTCATAGTTGTGATGTCCATTACGATTTCAGCATAAAAACTATGTTCAGTTCGTCTTTACCTCCAGTTGTTTGTAGGAGGGAGCATGTCTTGTTTACGTTGTTTGTATTTATTTCGTTAAAGTGGTGTCCAGTATATATTTTGTTGTGTTTTTGGTTTGTGTTTCTTTGTCTATGTTGCCAGGTTCTCTGGACTGTCCATGTTTGATTGCCTCTTCTGTATTCTCAAACGTTTGTTTAATGGAGTCTGACTCATAAAGATAATTATCCCCAATAATTAATACTGCATATGACCTTCTCTGTGTGCGCTCGTGTGAGAAATGACCTTGGTTTTCATTCATACCTTATGTCGCTTATACTAAATGATGCTTAAATTTAGTTCCAAATTAAGAAAAAATAACACCAAATATTATTTGGTCATATATGGAATATTTGTTTTAAAACTGAATATTATTTCTAGACTTAATTATGCATTATCGTTAGAATCATCATTCAAACTAATGTAATAATTGGCATTGTATATTAATTAGGTGTTTATTAGACATGGTTTAAATCTTGTTGGATATTTTTCATTGCTCTAATTATCAATAGCTTTAACAAAAAGAACAATGAATCTCCTGCTAGATCGGAATTCAACAAACACGAAACTCAGCGAACACTCCTACAAGAAAGATAATGCATGCTTGGTTCGGTGTTCAACATAGCCAGGTTTGACTTATTATAGGGTTTGTTGCTAGATTAACACGATGGGTGCCACTGGTGGAGCAGGAACTGCTTATCCTTCCGGAGCACCTGAGTTCACCCCCGGTTTTCAGTGTTTTGAGTGTTACTCAATCTTTAGTTGTATATGTATGTTTTGTAGATCGTTGTTTGTCCTTTTGTACCTTTTCTTGTGGCCATTGTGTTGTTTGTTCTTCTTCGATATACGGATTCTGATTACCCCTTTGGTATCTTCAAACTCTTCTTGTGGCCATTGTGTTGTTTGTTCTTCTTCGATATACGGATTCTGATTACCCCTTAGGTATCTTCAAACTCTTATTGTGGCCATTGCGCTGTCTGTTCTTCCTCGATATACGGATTCTGATTACCCCTTAGGTATCTTCAAACTCTTCTTGTGGCCATTGTGTTGTCTGTTCTTCTTCGATATACGGATTCTGATTGCCCCTTTGGTATCTTCAAACTCTACTTGACTTTATGTCAGTAATATTTCTTTAGAGAGTAGTCTATATGGATGGTATGCCCGCTGCAATCACTGAAAACATTCATTTGTGATTTCACAGTCATGATTACAAATTTAAACAGATTCATGAACCAAAACTTGTTTTTTCGTAGTTCAATTCACAAATGTATTCTTGGTGGTGAATTGTCTACCCTGGTGTATTGCAATATGTCTGATATATATTTATATATATGTGTGTGTGTTGATCGATCGATTGTAATTACTAACATCAGCAAATCTATTTCAGAAGCAGAGACACACAATTATAGAAATTGCAAATGAAAAAGTACGTGAAGTATGTCCGCAACAGTACCACTCCACTACTTTTTGCAAAGACAGCATTTTAATATATAATATTAATTTAAACACCTGTTGAGGGATCTACATGTATACATTAGAATAGGTAAAAACCATAACCGTCTGTGCTTTTTTCTATTAACGTCTATCGTGTTCCCTACGACATGTGTTCCTCAATAAAAAGTCCTAAGAGTATGATGTGAACGGTATTGACCAATAAATTGATACAATTGAGTTGTAGAAGCTGCACTTTATTGAATGTTCTTGCACTGAGATGCTATTTTTAATATTATAGCACAGAGATGGGATTTCGTTAAGTAGACTTACATTTACTTCTTCTATCTTGATTTAACAGCACAAAGTTAAAATATCAATTAAAGGGGAAATAAATATCAAAGGGAAATTTCGTCTGATGAAATTCCTAGCTACGGCTCTGTGCTGCTCGTCTATGTAATGTCTCTCTTTCACCTACCCTGTGTATTTCCACAACAGAGTCACTCCACTACTTAGTATATATTCGATATATTTGGTTTGCGAAAGCTGTTGAATGTTTTTACAGTAATATTTTATTTTTAACAGTTCAGCGTCATCACAGGTTTATTACCGTCAGTAGAACTATATATAGACGGAAAGATAAAATATTTCATTTAATGGTGACATGCGGATCGATTAAAATAACACCAGTTGTAGCTTAAAATCAAACAAAGATAACAAAATATTGGGCCCATCAAACTTTAGACAAAGAATGTTAGAGAATACATGAACTGATACATGTAGCAGGTCTGTAACTCTTGGTTCATACATGACACCCATCGTGGATAAGGACGGAATATGTATGTAACCATGATAACAATTATAGATATAGACGTTTTCAAATGGTGTCTATTATACAGTAAAACCTCGTTTTTGAGAACTCAGACAAGTCGTATCCATGGTTACATCGATTTAAGATAGATATCCTAATGTATCAGGAATAGGATATTTATAATGTAACTCATATAACTCAGATGGTTGGTTCGTTGGTGTTCGACATAGGCTGGTTTGACTTGGTGTCATTAGTATTTCACTACAGAGTATAAATGCTTTTGTGTCGGTTACAATCACTGAACACGTTTCATTGTGATTGTACAATCATGATTACAAAATTTAAACAGGTTCATCGACCAACACTTTATTTTATTGTTCAATTTAAGCAACTCAGATTAGTGAATTTGTATCTTCCGTATTTAACTTTGAAAATATAAGCTACCAAATGTCAACCAAAGTGCATATGGCCATAAACCAGATATTAATTCCAACACCTATGGAGGGATCGACATGTATAAATTAGTATAGGTCAAAACCCTAACACTCTATGTTTTTGCTTTATTGACGACTATCTGGCTTCTACGACATTAGTTTCCTCAATAATAAGACTTAGAGTATGACGTGAACAACATTGAACAATAAAATGATATAATTGAGTCGTAGAAGCTTTAATATATTGAATGTTGTTGCAATCAGATGTTATATATAATCTTCCTGTTGTGTCGTGGCCTCGTAGTAAATATACTTACATTTACTTCTTCAATCTTTATTTAATGGCACAAAGTTAGCATCAATTAGAGGGGGAAATGTGATATAATTGTGTCGTGGAAGTTGTAATATATTGAATGTTCTTGCACAGAGATGTTATGTTATATATTCCAGGAGCTGAACTGTCTAGCGGTAGGTATGCTTACATTTACCTCTTCAATCTTAATTTAATGGCACAAAGGTTGACATAGTCAGGCTTTACTTTATGTCATTAATATTTCTTTACAGAGTGTAGATGTTTGTATGTCCGTTATAATCATTTAACACGTTTCTTTGTGATTTAACAATCATGATTATGAAATAATAAACAGGTTCATGGACAAACAATTTTTCATTGTTGGTTCTTTCAATTGAAGCAACTCAGATTAGTGAATTTATAACTTCAATATTTCATTATGAAAATTTAAATTCTCAAATTTTAACAAAAGGACACATGTCTACAAAGTAGATAGGTCATTTGTTAAAGTAACAGTCTCATTAATATACAAGTAATATAAATAATTAATTATCTTGAAACAGAAAGAAGAGCATGTACACATTAATAGTTAAATATGTTTATTCTTCAGGGGTTAAATTTGTTCAACAGATACTTTATATGTCAATTATCAGGATATCGTTCAATCAAATTGCTCACAATTGGGTTTTTAATGCTATCTTTTCCGCATTTGGCAACAACCGACGAACAAGTTGTAAATGTTCCGCCACTGTGCTCTCATCTTACCACCTATGGACGACATTTTTATGCAGAAATCTCTTATTCGCAACCTTTCGGTATTTTAGTGCGAAATCTAACACGATGATCGGAAATTTTGTAATACTTCTTCTCATAATAAAGGGTAAATTGGATCGGGAAACCCGTTTTCGGATTTGATCAGAGAAATAGTAAAACAACAAAAAAATCGACCGAAAAAAAAACGGGTCGGCATGGTTTTGAGGAGGTCGATCGGGCGAGGACAAACACACGATATTTTTATTTTTGGCCCAAAGTAAGCGATTTTGTTTACATTGTAATGTATAAAATTAACAGTCTCCCAGTACCTATTAATTCATGACTAAAAACGAACAGTAGGAAACGATAGCAGTTTGAAAAGGACAAAAATGGGGCTGGGATATGGGGGCGGGGCCGGGTTAAGCCAGTTAACGAGATCCCAAACCACCTCACTGTATATTATTTCAAACATATTTCATTAGTACATATAGAACGTGAATATTTAACAACAGAATCAAAATAAAGATATAAAATTTAGTTGTAACGAATCGTTACTGGAATAATTTTACTTCCCATTTTTCAACAAAACACCAGATGGTGAAAAATCACAAACGTTGCAATAAAATTATCACCAATAGGTAATATGCACAAATTAATGTTATTACTGTAAACCAACATTTGTTCATGTGCTATAAACCTTCGCGACTTTCGCGGTAGAGTACAAAATCGCGAAAGTTTAAAACCGCGAACATATTGTTCTAAAGTGAGTAGGAAACAAGAACATACATAACCTAGCAAACACCATATAGTGTAATGTAATTTCGGGAGTAGATCAATATCTAGTAGACGACACAAAGTCATGTATACGTAGTTAAATTTGGGTGGTCATGTAAATTAATATAATTAATTTTTCAAAAGAACTTTATTTAATTATACATGTATATTGTAGTATAAAGTGCCGTGAGCATAATGTTGACAGGTAATTATAAGCGTTTGATTGTGATAATCAGATGGGATTATATAATCAATAATTGCTCTCACATATAATTTCATTGACAATTGAAACTATTAATCAACGGGAATAATCCGATAATCATTGGAAAAACAAACGAGATCAACTACAATATGACATCTTGTTCTATCATATTCTATAATATAAACTTTTTTTTTCTATTTTTTGAGAAAATAGCACAGATGACAAATTTATTATATGATGACAAAAACTGGACAAAATTATATCAACCACTTTTAAAGAAAATGTTGAACACTGAACGCCTGTTTGGTTTATTCTACTAATAAAAAGTGTTCACGAAATCAATGGGGTATGTCAATCGAATGAAAGACGACTCTGGTAATAAAAAAAACAACCGATGTCGGCGGCGATGTAGACCAAAGGAAAAATTTGAACTTTTAGCATTTGGTTATCGCGAAATTAAAATTTCGCGAAACTGTCTTGAAGCAGAAAAACGCGAAAAAAATAATCTCGAAAATAAGTTGGTTTACAGTAATTGTCAGTAGCAAGAACATGTACATATACTGTGCAAAAATGAAACGCATAATGGTTTTTCAAAATTTTGTTATCTGTACTTCAAATTTTTAAAGCAATGCTTTGGCATATTGAAATAGCTTTTCACATACGAACCTCATAAAGGATGTTGAACACACTGTTACAAAAACAAAAACACAAACAGTCACATTTCCGGTGATATTAAAGTCAGTATCTATTGTTATAGTCCATTCAATCTATGATAAAAATATCCGAACCTTGAACAAATTACAACAGAATTTCTAAGAGGTGTTTTACCAACTTTACTACATCCCCTTTAATAGAAAAATAGGTCGCCATGGATATAATGAGGATTAAGTATAATTTTCAGCCTTTATAACTTGGTACATTTTTACCCTTTAAAGGGAGATAACTTCTTCAGTTCTGTCGTACAAATTTGTATATTAAAATAATATTGACATCTATTTAAAAACATATTTTCAGAAACAAATATGCTTTTATTTTGAATATCATACTTGATCAAAATTACCATATGATGATACACATTGCAACGTGCAGTTACCATGACATCAAGGAGAAACCGCTAATCTACGGTCATGCATTTTCACCCTTAAAATTTCATATGTTTATCATTTCATCTTAATCGGGTTGGCCGTTTGATTTTTAAATTAATTCACCTTATGTATGGGAGTTCCTTAATAAAGATTCCTCTTTTTGTTTGTGTGGTAGTCTTAATTTTATATAATTACTGATACTATTTATTCATGTTTTTAAGATTTAAACTATTTTTGAATTTAAAATTACAAAATAAAACTTCATATGTTGTATATACATTAAAGTAAATTACATGGTTCATTACACCTAAATATTGGAGGAAAAATACAGACTTTCCATTGGTAGATTGTTATCCACACACCTGTGATAGAGCACAATAAAGACACAAGCAGACATTTTGGTTGATTCAAACATTTTTCAACTGGGAACTAATTTGGACTACATGTACTAATATTCTGTTTGTTTTCCAAATGTCGGTCATCTTTCTGTTTTCTTATTTTCCATTTCTAATTTTTACCTTTGTATGAAATTTTGAGAATGCACATATTGAGATTGAAGTATGAATCTGAGTGTGAATGTTTTCTAATTTCATTTAACATTAGAATTAAGAGTAATATTATCATGGTTATCCTTTTATATTTTTACAAGTGTTGAATTTCTGTAAACTTTGATATACAATTGATATATATCTGATCAATTTATTCAAGATGATACTTTAGTTATAATTAATATGTTCTTAATTCATTTTGACTTATCACTGCCCTTTGATAATATTCAGGAATTTATAATGTAGAGTAGATTTATAGAGATCCTAGAGTGATCAATCAGTTTGTACCCTTGTACCATATGTAGGGTAAGCTTTGTATTTGTTTGTTTATTTATTTGTTTGCATGTTTATATATTTGTGTATTAAGTTAATTGTGTTTACTGAGTGCATTAATGTTTATGTCATTTTTATTTGTGTCATATATTCTCTCGCACAGACATGTATTTTTTGAGTGTATAAACTATGCTAAAACTAATTCCGAGGTGAGGTGACTCAATTGTCTTGAAGTTGCAATTATTTTGTTATTTATCAAAGACAGCATGATTTACTTTATTGTATGCCTATTAGAAGAGCAAGCTATATTGTGGTATTTTTTTTATAGAAGATAATTTGTAGAAAAGTGTTTTATTTTATATTTCTTTGACAAATCATAGAGAATTATCTCCCTTTGATTGTATATTGTCTGATGTGATCTGTCTTGTAGTTGTCATGTATTTATGTTTATTATTTGTATAGTTGTAGAGTTACTGTTATTATTACTACAATATTACAAATAAACGAATCGAACTCAAAGCTGGACTTATTATCACATTTAAACACTGCTACATTTGTCTCCGACACTACAAAATCTGTGAACTCAAATGTTAATACTCAGTGCACGAATAACTATGTGAGCGATTCAGACTCAAATGAACCTCAAGTTGTCATTGAACCTATTTGTCTGACAGCATCACACGAACTGTTAAGATAAAAGTTGTATTTAATTTGGTATTTTTTTTTTACTAAAATTCCGTGAAATCAATAAGCAATGGTTCATATAAACTGTAGATATCATATGTTGTACAGCCTTGATCAGTTGTCACTTTCAATTATACCAATGACCAATATTTGGTCCTCAGATTAGGTCAATATAAAACAGTTTTGTGTGGGTTTTTTTTAATACTTGGTTGAGATATAAAAAAAAAAATAGATCAGATTTCAGCAACTCGTGTTTTACTATATTAATATATAATGCAGGGGCATAGGAGCTGGGATGGGGGTGTTCAATGGTAGCACTTTAAATTGTTTGACATAAATTTAGTTTAAGTGGAATTGTGTGCATGGAATTGGTAAAATGTACAGTCAACTAAGATGTTTTTCGATAGTTTTGATTCCAAAGGACCCATTTTTGTGTGATAATTTTTGAAAATTTCACTCTTTTCAGTCATGGTTTGAAGATGTCGCCACACAATTTTAAACTTGCCACCCACTCCCCTGTCCACTTCTGAAGCTTGTTTCCTCACTTGCCTTCCACCTTTAAGCTTGCGTCCTCCCCTACCCTTTCCAGTCCACTCCTACGTCTCTCTAGTGAGCAATGTATTCAATGCAAAATCACAATCACATGAGTTATGGCATTTTAGTCCGCAAGTACAAAAACGTTACGATTACGTTACAAAAAGAACGATAAAATCCAATGAAAATCCGTTTTTGTTTTCAAACCTTGGATAAAATCGTTATCTACGTGTCTATCCGTGGGCATTGTGATTGTACCACCCTTCAGCATCACTGTGCAACCTTCGGCTTTGCCTCAGGCTATACATACGTGCTTCAGGCTGGTGCAATTTCAATTTCCACAGCTAGTCACGTAGATAACTTATAATATCCTTGATGGACATGACATGATAAAGCATGATGACACATCGAAGGAAGATAGCAATCCGAATGGAAAACTCAAAGTAAAACATAGAACACGACGGATAAAAGAACACATCACAGTTGGACATGACTATGTAAAACATAGGACACATCGCATGAGGGAACGCGATCCGATTGCACAAGAGAAAATGAAACCCAGGGACTGTAACATGAAAGAACACCTCACAGGTGTACACGACAATATAAAGCATATGACAAATTGGAGGAAAGAAAGCATTCCGAATCGACAAGACAAAATAAAACATAGCTCACACAGGATAAAATGAAACACTTTCCGTGTGGACATTACATCATAAAGCATATGCTACATCGAATGAAGAAGAAAATCAGAATGGACAAGGCAAATACAATAATTTTGGACACATATGATAAAAGAAAACATCACAAGTGGACATGACAATACAAAGCATATGACACATCGGATGGTAGAACTCAATCCGACTGGACAAGACAAAGTAAAACTAGGACACATAGGATTAAAGAGCATATCGCAGGTGGACATGAAATATTAATGTATATGACATTATGGATGAACAAATGCAATCATAATAGATAAGACAATATAAAACATAAGACACATAGATAAAAGAACATATCAAAGGTGGACATGACAATACAAAGCTCATGACACATCGGATGAGGAAATCAATTGTATGTGTCCTATATTTAGTTTGTCTTGTCCATTCGGATTGCGGTCTACCATCCGATGTGTCATATGTTTTTTTTTATTAGTATTGTCTTTTTGGACCGTTCTCTTCCATCGGAGGTGTCCTAAGCTTTATATTGTTATGTCCACCCAGGATGTGTGTTTGCTTATCCTATGTGTCCTATGTTTTATTTTGCATTGTCCATTCGGATTGATTTTCCCATCCGGTGTATCATATGTTTTACATTGCTATGTCCACTAGGAATGTGCTCTTTTATCCTATGTGTTCTAAGTTTTATTTTGACTTGTCCATTTGGAATGCATTCCACCATCCGATTTATCATATGCTTTATGTTATGTCCACTGGGAGTGTGATCTATTATCCGACGTGTTTTATGTTTTACCTTGTGTTGTTCATTCGGATAGCTTTCTTCACCCGATGTGTCATATGATTTATACTAGCATATCCACCCGAGAAGTGTTGTTGTTTATCCTATGTGTCCTATGCATTATTTTGTATTATCCATTCGGCTTCCTTTTCCCCATCCGATGTGTCATATGCTTTATATTGTCATATCCATCACTGATTTGTTCTTTCTTGTATGTGTCCTACGTTTTGCTTTGACGTGTTCATTCGGATGTCGTTCCCTCATCCGATGTGTCATATGCTTTATATCGTCATGTCTAACTGTGATGTGTTCTTTTATCCTATGCGTCATATGTTTCACTTTGGCTTGTCCATTATTATGTCTATCTTTGATTTGTTCTTTTATCATATGTGTCTTATGTGTTATTTTGTCTTGTCCATTATTATGTCTATCTTTGATTTGTTCTTTTATCATATGTATCTTATGTGTTATTTTGTCTTGTCCATTATTATGTCTATCTTTGATTTGTTCTTTTATCATATGTGTCTTATGTGTTATTTTGTCTTGTCCATTATTATGTCTATCTTTGATTTGTTCTTTTATCATATGTGTCTTATGTGTTATTTTGATTTGTCCAATAGAATGTCCATCTTTGATTTGTTCTTTTATCATATGTGTCTTATGTGTTATTTTGTCTTGTCCATTAGAATGTCCATCTTTGATTTGTTCTTTTATCATATGTGTCTTATGCGTTAGTTTGTCTTGTCCATTAGAATGTCCAACTTTGATTTGTTCTTTAATCATATATGTCTTATGTGTTATTTTGTCTGTCCATTATGATGTCCATCTTTGATTTGTTCTTTTATCATATCTGTTTTATGTGTTATTTTTTCTTGTCCATTCAAATTGCTTTCTTCGTCTCATGTTTTCTATGCTTTATAGTGTCATGTCTAACTAAGATATGTTCTTTTTTCCATATAATATACTTTCAGGTCGTTCTGTTCATCACTTGATCTGGAGAGTTCTTTCCACGAGACGGACAAAATGAACAATTACAAATCGTTTAAAATCAGCTGTTGTGATACGCTACGCCTCATCCCAAACTCTGTAACATCTGTCAATTCCAATTAGAGGTCATGACCAGATGAACGCACGACGAGCCAGTGAAAAAGCAACTGGCAAAATATGATCAACCCTTTTCCCGTTATTTTATTATCACATCACATATGTCTCTGATTGGTTGAGCTGACAAATAGGTATTCATATACGAAAGTGCACCTGTATATAACCTCCAATCGACAAGATGGCATAGACCATAGCGTATTATAATTCCAACAAAAGCGATGTTCCTTTACTTGAATTTGTGTCTAAGTGTAATGTTCGATATTGTCTCATGTTCATTTACATCTGTAACATTTCTTACTAATAGTTGTTCATTAAGTTGTGCCTAAGCGTAATGCTCGATAGTGTCTTGTGTTCATTTACATCCATATCCTTTATTACTACAAGCTGTTCCTTCACTTTAATTCGTGTCTCGGTGTAATGTTTGATAGTCTCTTATGTTCATTTACATCTATATCCTTTCTTACTACAAGTTGTTCCCTTACTTTAATTTCTAAGTGTAATGTTCGGTAATCCCTCATATTCATTAACATCCATTTCATTTCTTACTAAATATAGTGACCATATTGGGCGCCATTTAAAAAAACAAATATATTATTTGTAGATCTTTTATTGATCGCTAATTTGAATCTGACAATTTAATTATACTTTATGACTGTATAACAAATCTGAGCGAAGTCAAATGAAAAATATTATTTTATGATTTATTTTACTCAAATTATTAGCTTTAAATGAACATATTGTATAAATAATATATAGATAATTTTATTATTATAACAATTAAATTGATGTTTTGCTAGGTAACCAATATAATAAAAGACAAACAACAATTTCTATCAAAACCAATGTTGTTTTATTAGCTCGGAAATTTTTAGTTTGTCCGTCAATGATTCAAAATGTTTAATGCAACATAAACAGCTTCTACAGCTTAATAACATATTATTTGTTATAAGGATTGCTGATGAATCATATAATATAATCTGTAGTAATAACATTTGTTGCTTGCCATTATATCCGTTACTTTTCACAAATGTTCCGACGACAACACGAGCACGATACCTTTTTAATAAAACTGAAATTCCCCCTCATTTTACATTAAATTTTATAACAATGTTAATATATTTTTTGCATATCAATTGTTATATTATAATTGGTAAAGGGGACAGAAACAAAGAGAACAAACTTTCTTTTTAATTATGTTTTATTGAATCATACTATCATTTAACCTTGGCAAATTATCTGCAGATCGTACAACAAAGATTAACATTTAGGAAAAACATTAAGGATATATTTATTGTAAGAAATATTACGGAATATGGGTTGCTGATATTGCATTGGGTGGTTAAAAGGCTATTCTATGTAATACAATTTTGAGGAGGTGATATTGATTGGGGTTCTGTTTGCGGATTAAGAAGATGTGTTAGAGAAGAGTGTGCACAGAATCAGTTTGATACAATCGTTGATAATTTATATAGGAGGATTGGGAGGAGGTGGTGCTGGAGGCACAGGATGCAAAATGGCTACAGGTTTCTCTATCTTTATCCTCTCAATTCTACTAAAACATGCTGTAAGAAAAACAAAATTATATCATCATATTTACCTTAATATAGTCTGCAAAGAATAAAGAAACGCATGGATCCGATTCATTTTTAATATAAAGTTGACAATAAATAAATGCATATTAAATTATTAAATATTTAAGCAATGAGTATATGTGTATCTAAAATACAAAATGTCGGTACGAGCAATCTGTAAATTCGTAAAGTGTATTTTTGAAGACCTGCAAAATTAAGGTTGCAGTTATCACGCAGAAAAAAATATCTTCATGCAGTGCAAACCTTGTGTATGAAAGAGGGAATTATCATTGCTACGGTGAAATACCGCTATGCTAAGAGTGGACCCTGCTGCACGAAACGTCATCGGCCTTCATTTGGCTGGACAATATAAAACTGAAGTCGCCCGACAATTCAACGTTCACCAGAGCACAATTTCACGCCTTTGGCGGACATTAAATCAAACTGGATCAAGAGCGCTCTAGATGTGGTAGGCCACACATCACTACTCTATCCCAATATCAGTATATACGGGTATTATATTTACGTAATCAAACAGTCACTTCTTCAGCCATTGATGTTGATATACCATGTTTACGGATAATGTCCGACAGAGGGAGATGTCTCAGCAGGACAAGCCCAGACCCCATACAGCAAGGGTAACAGTGGATTTTCATCTCAGAACAACATTAATGTATTGCCACGACCCTCAAACTTGCCAAATTTGAACCCCATAGAACATCTTTGAGACGAACTTGATAGACACGTCCACTAAAGCCAACGACCATCTCAACGATTGGGCAAGCTCAGACAAGCGTTGCAATATGATTGGATAAGGATACCACAGATCCGAATAAAAGAAAATCGATCCATTCGTTCCATTCGAAGAAGATACAGAACAGTGTTAGCTGCACATGGTGGTCACAATAGATACTGAGGTTAATGTCACCGAAAATTGATCCAATTTATCGTTTTTGACTTTTATTTGTCCAATCTTTGTTCAGTGTCCTGTTTGAGGTTCGTGTATGACATGTTAACTTAATATAACAAAGCATTGATGTAAAAAAAACAATTTGAAGTATACCGAATTTATTTTTGAAAAAGAAAAAAACATTATGCGTTTCTTTTTACACATACATGTTGTTGTTACTGACAATAAATAATTCATAATTTTTATAGATTGCCTATTGGTGAAAATGTTATTTCTGTTATTTTACCATCTGGTGTTTTATTGAAAAATGGGAAATAAAGTTATTCCATCTCCGTGCTGGAATATTAAATATATTATAGCTTCTACCTCTCAATTATAGCAATTTATTGGTGAAAGTCGTTCACGTCATACTCTAAGTTTTATTATTGAGGAAACACATGTCGTATGACCAAGATAGACGTTAATACAAACAAAAACAGGCAGAGTTAGAAATTTCACCTATTCTAATTTCTACATGTAGATCTCCCGACAGGTTTTTGAATTAATATGTCATACTAATATGCTGTCTTTGTACATTCCGGTAAAGATATACACTAAGAGGTGGAGTAGTACTAACGTAAGGTTAGGATGAGAGACGCTAAGCACAAATGAAACACAGAGCGTTAGCTGGGAATTTTATCAGTCTAAATTGCTCCATGTACATTTTAATAATACATTTTTCTGACAGCACACTATTGTTCACACAGTGGATGATTTTTAAGAATCTACAGTATATTCTTTTGTTCTTGCGTATATGAACTTTAACCTTTTACTGTTTTAGCTTAAACACGCGTTGAATATATTTTGGTACTTTCGGATACAGAACCCTTACGGGGGTTTTTAAAATCTACTGTGAGTTTCAAACCTTCCATCTTTTTGTTCCTTCCATCTAAGCCTTTTGCTGCGGTGATCACACTATTACATTGTATAATTAGTGCAAATAACTCTTGATAATAAACTTTGTTTTAAAAATATACCAACACCTTGTTTATATAAGCAATTGATTAATATATACAAGGCACGATAAAAGTATTTCAAATCCTTGTATAATTTATGCTCAAAGCTAACGAGTATGTGAATATATTCTCGCAAAACAAAAAACAACTAACGAACCCACCGGAAGTAATTTCAAATCAGACAGAGAATGGGTAACATTTGGGACACTTGAAAAACCTTGAAATGTCTAAATATAAACTATAATCAAAAGGACGTATTAATTGTAGTAAATTTTAATGGTTTTATTTTTGTTAATTGTTGTCTTATTTGGCTTTCTAAACATTAAAAGTGTAAAAATATAAAATGTAAACACACTTTTGCAGATGGAAATGTATTATGTAAGATAATACATTCAAATTTGTGGATGCTTAGAAATAATCAACTCGACTCTTACGAATCTCCTTGATTATTTTTAAGGATCTACAGTTGGAGTGTATTATCCATTACGTATTTATTGTTCATGTTTTCGTGTGCATTTGTGGGATGTTCTTCTGTTAAATACTGAAATGTCAGTTTTTTATTTGCAGCTTCTATAATATTGTGTCTAGGCTTCCGAAAGACATTTTGCTGATGTTATCAATAAGATCCGACAATATCTCCGTGTTCATTGTTGAATATAAAGCATTTGCAGAAACAAACGGATCCCCTTAACTAGAATTAAGCAATTTTTACACCAATACTGTCTAGATAAACTCTTTACTGTTACGAGATAAATAATTATTCATAATCTGTGTATGGTTTTGATCTTGTTGTTACCATATAGAATTGGTGAGATATCTTATATGTTACAATATGAACTCTTCTTAAAATTTGGCAGCTTATATTCTGTAGCGTAATTTTTAAGGCTGTCAATTTACTAATCTGAGTTACTTGATTTGAACAATGAACTATAATGTTGGTTCATGGACTTGTATCAATTTTGTAGTCATGATTGTGAAATCAGAATTAAACGTGTTCAGATGTTGTAACGGACACAAACATCATCTATACTCTGTGAAAAATATTAATCACATAAAATACAACCTGGCTATGTCGAACTCTAAAGAACCACACATATCACTTCGAGTTAAAGAGTATTCTAGTAATCAGAGTTACCTCATAGATATTTTTTACCTCCTACATTTGGATCTCTATCTTAAATCGATGTATCCATGCATTCAAATTACCCGAGTTCAAAATAACGAGGTTTTCTGTATAATTAACATCATTTGTAAATGTATACGTATATCATTGTTATCATGGCTACATACATAGTCCATCCTTACACACGACGGGTGTCATATATGAACCAGAGGGTATTGACCCCTTATAATCGCTTGGTTGAGATGTTTATTCCTCTTTGTCCAAATTTGTGAGGCCTAATAGTTTGTGATATTTGCTTGATTTTAAGCTACAACTGCTGTTCTTTTATGTGTCTGCATTTCACATTTTATTGAATATTTTGACCTTTCGTCTTTACCGTCAAATTGCACAATTATATTTAAGTCTACTTACTTCTGGACCCTGAAATGTTAAAAATAAAATTATGCTAGAAGAACATTCAATATATTACAGCTTTCGCAAATCAAATATATCAAGTATATACTAAGTAGTGGAGTGGTACTATTGTGGAAATACTTCCTATAGGACGAGATACGTTAAAGACAAAAGAAGCACAGACCATGAGGTAGGAATTTATCAGTCTAAATATTTCCTTGATATTTATTGTTCGTGTTTTCTTGTGAATGTTTGGGGTGGGCTTCTGTTTATTACTGTAATACTACTTTTTCGATTGCAATGTCTATAATGTTGTGTCTCGGTTTACAGGTCGGTGTTTTTCTCGGGTTCTAAAGTTTTCTCCTCCAATAAAAGTGACGGCCACGATATAACTGAAATATTGATGTAAGTGGCGTTAAACACCATCAAAGGAACAAAGCAAACAATCTGAGAGAAATTTTGCAGATGTTATAAATTATATTCCACAACATCCCTGTTTCCAGTTTCGAATAAAAATAATTATATTTTTAAGAATCTACAGTTGTAGTGTATTCTCCAATACGTATTTATTGTTCATGTTTTCGTGTGCATTTGTGGGATGTGCTTCTGTTAGATATTGAAATGTTAGTTTTTTATTTGCAACTTCTATAATATTGTGTCTAGGCTTCTGAAAGACATTTTGCTGATGTTATCAATAAGATTCGACAATATCTCCGTGTTCATTGTTGAATAGAAAGTATTTGCAGAAAAACGGATCCCCTAAAACAGAATTATACAATTTTTACACCAATACTGTCTAGATAAACCTTTTACTGTTACGAGATAAATAATTATTCAAAAATTGTGTATGGTTTTGATATTGTTGTTACCATATGGAATTGATGAGATATCTTATATGCTACAATATGTACTCTTCTTAAAATTCGGCAGCTTATATTCTCTAGCGTAATTTTTAAAGCTGTCATTTTACTAATCATAGTTATTTGAATTGAACAATGAACTATAATATTTGTTCATGGACTTGTATAAATTGTGTAGTCATGATTGTGAAATCACAAATAAACGTGTTCAGAGTTTGTAAAGGACACAAACATCATCTATACTCTGTGAAATATAGTAATCACATAAAATACAACCTGGCTATGTCGAACTCTAAAGAACGACACATATCACTTCGAGTTAAAGAGTATTCTAGTAATCAGAGTTACCTCATGGATATTTTTTGCCTGCTACATTTGGATCTCTATCTTAAATCGATGTATCCAGGCATACGAATTACCCGAGTTCAAAATAACGAGGTTTTCTGTATAATTAACATCATTTGTAAATGTATACGTATATCATTGTTATCATGGCTACATACATCGTCCATCCTTACACACGACGGGTGTCATATATGAACCAGAGGGTATTGACCCCTTATAATCGCTTGGTTAAGATGTTTATTCCTCTTTGTCCAAATTTGTCAGGCCCAATAGTTTGTAATATTTGCTTGATTTTAAGCTACAACTGCTGTTCTTTTATGTGTCTGCATTTCACATTTTATTGAATATTTTGACCTTTCGTCTTTACCGTCAAATTGCACAATTATATTTAAGTCTACTTACTAATCATTTCTGAAATGTTAAAAATAAAATTATGCTAGAAGAACATTCAATATATTACAGCTTTCGCAAATCAAATATATCAAGTATATACTAAGTAGTGGAGTGGAACTATTGTGGAAATACTTCATATAGGACGAGATACGTTAAAGACAAAAGAAGCACAGACCATGAGGTAGGAATTTATCAGTCTAAATATTTCCTTGATATTTATTGTTCGTGTTTTCTTGTGAATGTTTGGGTGGGCTTCTGTTCATTACTGTAATAATACTTTTTCGATTGCAATGTCTATAATGTTGTGTCTCGGTTTACAGATCGGTGTTTTTCTCGGGTTCTTAAGTTTCCTCCTCCAATAAAAGTGACGGCCACGATATAACTGAAATATTGATGTAAGTGGCATTACACACCATCAAAGGAACAAAACAAACAATCTGAGAGATATTTTGCTGATGTTATAAATTATATTCAACAATATCCCTGTTTCCAGTTTCGAATAAAAATAATTATATTTTTAAGAATCTACAGTTGGGGTGTATTCTCCATTACGTATTTATTGTTAATGTTTTCGTGGGCATTTGTGGGATGTGCTTCTATTAAATATTGAAATGTTAGTTTTTTATTTGCAACTTCTATAATATTGTGTCTAGGCTTCTGAAAGACATTTTGCTGATGTTATCAATAAGATTCGACAATATCTCCGTGTTCATTGTTGAATATCAAGTATTTGCAGAAGAACAGATCTACTAAAATAGAATTATACAATTTTTACACCAATACTGTCTAGATAAACCTTTTACTGTTACGAGATAAATAATTATTCATAATCTGTGTATGGTTTTGATATTGTTGTTACCATATAGAATTGGTGAGATATCTTATATGTTATAATATGTACTCTTCTTACAATTTGGCAGCTTATATTCTCTAGCGTAATATTTAAAGCTGTCATTTTACTAATCAAAGTTACTTGAATTGAACAATGAACTATAATATTTGTTCATGGACTTGTATCAATTTTGTAGTCATGATTGTGAATTCACAAATACACGTGTCCAGAGTTTGTAACGGACACAAACATCATCTATGCTCTGTGAAAAATATTAATCACATAAATTAATACCTGGCTATGTCGAACTCTAAAGTACCACACATATCACTTCGAGCTAAAGTGTATTCTAGTAATCAGAGTTACCTCTTAAATATTTTTTAACCTGCTACATTGGGATCTCTATCTTAAATCGATGCATCCATGCATATGAATTACCCGAGTTCAAAATAACGAGGTTTTCTGTATAATTAACATCATTTGTAAATGTATACGTATATCATTGTTATCATGGCTACATACATAGTCCATCCTTATACACGACGGGTGTCATATATGAACCAGAGGGTATTGACCCCTTATAATCGCTTGGTTAAGATGTTTATTCCTCTTTGTCCAAATTTGTCAGGCCCAATAGTTTGTGATATTTGCTTGATTTTAAGCTACAACTGCTGTTCTTTTATGTATCTGCATTTCACATTTTATTGAATATTTTGACCTTTCGTCTTTACCGTCAAATTGCACAATTATATTTAAGTCTACTTACCGGGAAATCCTGAAATGTTAAAAATAAAATTATACTAGAAGAACATTTAATATATTACAGCTTTCGCAAATCAAAAATATCAAGTATATACTAAGTAGTGGAGTGGAACTATTGTGGAAATACTTCATATAGGACGAGATACGTTAAAGACAAAAGAAGAACAGACCATCAGGTAGGAATTTATCAATCTAAATATTTCCTTGATATTTATTGTTAGTGTTGTCTTGTGAATGTTTGGGGTGGGCTTCTGTTCATTACTGTACTAATACTTTTTCGATTGCAATGTCTATAATGTTGTGTCTCGGCTTACAGGTCGGTGTTTTTCTCCGAGTCCTCCGATTTCCTCCACCAATAAAAATGACCGCCGCAATATAACTGAAATATTGGTGTAAGTGGCGTTAAACGCCATCAAAGGAACAAAGCAAACAATATGAAAGACAGTTTGCTGATGCTACAAATTAGATTCCACAATATCCCTGTTTCCAGTTTTGAAAAAAAATAATTTGCTGAACATACTGACCCCCTTAAAATAGAATTATGCCATATTTACTCCAAAATTGTGTACATGAACTTTTTATATTTACGAGATAATTAATTATTTATAATCTGTATATGGATTTGATACTGTTGTCACCATGTAGAACTGGGGAAATAGTTGATTTGTTACCATAAATACTTTGGTTGAAATTTGGAAACTCAAATATATCAATTAATAGTTTATGGTCGTGTGCTTTATACGGTACGTGATACTGTTGTAGAAACACAATGCATAGAAGCAAAGTAAACAATAATAACAACAATCCTTTCTTATTATATATATATATGTAGATCCAACAACTTATATCGTTCTTGTATATATTTGGGATGTGTAGCCGTTCAATACCTAAATATTTCATCGATAGGTTGCGGCTATTAGCAGCCGTAATACTCCAAGTGTTACGTATATCATTGTTATCATGGCTACATACATCGTCCATCCTTATACACGACGGGTGTCATATATGAAACAGAGGGTATTGACCCCTTATAATCACTTGGTTACGAAGTTTATTCCTCTTACTCCAAATTTGTGAAGCCCTATAGTTTGTGATATTTGTTTGATATTAAGCTACATCTGCTGTTCTTTTATGTATCTGCATTTCACATTTTATTGAATATTTTTACCTTTCTTCTTTACCGTCAAATTGTACAATTATATTTAAGTCTACTTACCGAGGGATTCTGAAATGTTAAAAATAAAATTATACTAGAAGAACATTCAATATATTACAGTTTTCGCAAATCAAATATATCAAGTATATACTAAGTAGTGGAGTGGAACTATTGTGGACATACTTCATATAGGACGAGATACGTTAAAGACAAAAGAATCCCAGCGCATGGGGTAGGAATTTATCACTTTAAATATTTCCTTGATATTTATTGTTCGTGTTTTCTTGTGAATGTTTGGGGTGTGATTCTGTTCAATACTGTAATAATACTTTTTCGATTTCAATGTCTACAATGTTGTGTCTCGGCTTACAGGTCGTTGTTTTTCTCCGGGTCCTAGAGTTTCCTCCTCCAATAAAAGTGACGGCCATGATATAACTGAAATATTGGTGTAAGTGGCGTAAAACCCCATCAAAGGAAGAAAACAAACAATCTGAAAGACAGTTTGCTGATGTTACAAATTAGATTGCACAATATCCCTGTTTCCAGTTTTTAATAAAAATAATTTGCTGAACAAACATGACCCACTTAAAATAGAATTATGCCATCTTTACTCCAAAATTGTGTACATGAACTGTTTACTGTTACGAGATAATTAATTATTCATAATCATGGATTTGATACTGTTGTCACCACGTAGAACTGGGGTAATATCTGATTTGCTACCATAAATGCTTTGGTTGATATTTGGTAACTCAAATATATCAATTTATAGTTGATGAGTGTGTGCTTTATACGGTATGTGATACTGTTGTAGAAACACAATGCATAGAAGCAAAGTAAACAATAATAACAACAATCCTTTCTTATTATATATATATATATATATATAGGTAGATCCAACAACTGATATCGTTCTTGTATATATTTGGGATGTGTAGCCGTTCTATACCTAAATATTTCATCGATAGGTTGCGGCTATGTAAAACAAGAAAAGAAGAAGACCTTGGTTATTGGTAGACGAATTTTTATAATTGAAGCTTTATTGGGGTGCAAATGAGAATGTGGACTTGTATTAACAACATACTAAAAATATAATTTGCGGAAGAGGGTATTTTGGGTTGAAATAGTGTTTTTTTTGTGAGAAAATCCAGTAAAACTGGAAATGAAGAATGAAGAACTTGGTTATTGGTAGGCACATTTTGATCATCTTAGCTTTAATGGGTGCAAATTAGAACATTGAATTGTATTAACAACATACTAAAAATAAACATAAATATGATTTGCGGAAAAGGGTATTTTGGGGTGAAATATGTTTTTTTTTGTGAACATCACGTAAAATTGGATAAGAAGAAGACCTTGGTTATTGGAAGACGAATTTTTATAATCTAAGCTTTATTGGGGTGCAACTAAAAATATGGACTTGTATAAACAACATACTAAACATATAATTTGCGGAAGAGGGTATTTTGGGGTGAAATAGTGTTTTTTGTGAGAAAATCATGTAAAACTGGAAATGAAGAATGAAGAACTCGGTTATTGGTAGGCAATTTTTTTATAATCTTAACTTTAATGGGTGCAAATTAGAACATTGACTTGTATTAACAACATACTAAAAATATACTTAAATATGATTTGCGGAAAAGGGTATTTTGGGGTGAAATATGTGGTTTTTTTTTGAAAATCACGTAAAATTGGAAAAGAAGAAGACCTTGGTGATTGGTAGACGAATTTTTATAATTTAAGCTTTATTGGGGTGCAAATGAGAATGTGGACTTGTATTAACAACAGACTAAAAATATAACTTGCGGAAGAGGGTATTTTGGGGTGAAATAGTGTTTTTTGTGAGAAAATCCTGTAAAACTGGAAATGAAGAATGAAGAACTTGGTTAATGGTAGGCGATTTTTTATAACCTAAGCTTTAATAGGTGCAAATTAGAACATTGACTTGTATTAACAACATACTAAAAATATACATAAATATAATTGCTGAAATGGGTATTTTGGGGTGAAATATGTGTTCTTAGTGAAAATCACGGAAAACTGGCAATTAAGAATAAATTTTTATAATCTAAGCTTGATTAAGGTGCAAATTAGAATGTGGACTTGTCTTAACAACATATTAGAAATATAATTTGTGGAAAGGGTATTTCATGATGAAATCGTGTTTTTTTTGTGTGTGAAAATCCTGTAAAACTGGAAAGAAGAACTTGGTTATTGGTGGGCGAACTTTTATAATCTTCGCTTTAATGGGTCCAAATTAGAACATTGACTTGTATTAACAACATACTAAAAATATAATTCGCAGAAAAAAGGTATTTTGGGGTGCAATAGTTGGGTTTGTTTGGTGAAATTCTGGAAATGAAGAAAACCTTGGTTATTGGTGGAGGAATTTTGATAATCTAAGCTTTAATGGGGTGCAAAGTAGAATGTGGACTTGTATTAACAATATACTAGAAATATAATTCGCAGAAAAAAGGTATTTTGGGGTGCAATAGTTGGGTTTTCTTTAGTGAAAATCCTGTAAAACTGGAAATGAAGAAGAACTTGATTATTGGTGGGCGAATTTTGATAATCTAAGCTTTATTGAGGTGCAAATTAGAACATTGACTTGTATTAACAACATTCTAAAAATATACATAAAAATTATTTCCGGAAAAGGGGATTTTAAGGTGAAATATGTGTTTTTTAATGAAAATCCTGTAAAACTGGAAAAGAAGAAGACTGGTTATCGGTAGACGAAGTTTTATAATCTAAGCTTTATTGGGTTGCAAATGAGAATGTGAACTTGTATTAACAACATATTAAAAATATAATTTGTGGAAAAGGGTATTTTGGGATGAAATAGTGTGTTTTTTTGGTGTGAAAGTCCTGTAAAAATGGAAAGAAGAAGAACTTGGTTATTGGTGGGCGAACTTTTATAATCTTAGCTTTATTGGGTGCAAATTAGAACTTCGACTTGTATTAACAACATACTAAAATATATATCGATATAATTTGCGAAATGTGTATTTTGAGGTGAAATATGTGTTTTTAGTGAAAATCATGGAAAACTGGAAATTAAGAATAACTTGGTTAGTGGTGGACGAATTTGTACAATCTAAGCTTTATTAAGGTGCAAATGAGAATGTGAACTTATATTAACAACATACTAAAAATATAACTTGCGGAAGAGGGTATATTGGGGTGAAATAGTGTTGTTTTTTTTTGTGAGAAAATCCTGTAAAACTGGAAATGAAGAATGAAGAACTTGGTTATTGGTGGCGAAGTTTTATAATCTTCGCTTTAATGGGTCCAAATTAGAACATTGACTTGAATTAACAACATACTAAATATATATATTGATATAATTTGCTGAGATTGGTATTTTGGGGTGAAATATATATGTTTTTATTGAAAATCACGTAAAACTGGAAATCAAGAATAACTTGCTTATTGGTGGACGAATTTTTATAATCTCAGCTTTATTTGGGTGCAAATTAGAATGTGGACTGGTATTAACAATATACTAAAAATATAGTTCGCAGAAAAAAATGTATTTTGGGGTGCAATAGTTGGGTTTTGTTTGGTGAAATTCCTGTAAAACTGGAAATGAATAAGAACTTGGTTATTGGTGGGCGAATTTTGATAATCTAAGCTTTAATGGGGTGCAAATTAAAACATTGACTTGTATTAACAACATGCTAAAAATATACATCAAAATGATTTGCGGAAAAGGGTATTTTGGGGTGAAATATGTGTTTCTCAGTGAAAATCACGTAAAACTGGAAAAGAAGAAGACTGGTTATCGGTAGAGGAATTTTTATAATTTAAGCTTTATTGGGTTGCAAATGAGAATGTGAACTTATATTAACAACATACTAAGATTATAATTTGCGGAAAATGGTATTTTGGGGTGAAATAGTGTTTTTTGTGTGAAAATCCTGTAAAACTGGAAATGAAGAATGAAGAACTTGGTTATTGGTAGGCGATTTTGTATAACCTAACCTTTAATGGGAGCAAATTAGAACATTGACTTGTATTAACAACATACTAAAAATATATATAGATATAATTTGCGGAAATGTGTATTTTGAGGTGAAATATGTGTTTTTAGTGAAAATCATGGAAAACTGGAAATTAAGAATAACTTGGTTATTGGTGGACGGATTTTTATAATCTAAGCTTCATTGAGGTGCACATTAGAATGTGGACTTGCATTAACAACATACTAAAATTATAATTTGCGGAAGAGGGTATATTGGGGTGAAATAGTGTTGTTGTTTTTTTGTGAGAAAATCCTGTAAAACTGGAAATGAAGAATGAAGAACTTGGTTATTGGTGGGCGAACTTTTATAATCTTCGCTTTAATGGGTCCAAATTAAAACATTGACTTGTATTAACAACATACTAAATATATATATATAGATATAATTTGCGGAGATTGGTATTTTGGGGTGAAATATATATGTTTTTAGTGAAAATCACGTAAAACTGGAAATCAAGAATAACTTGCTTATTGGTCGACGAATTTTTATAATCTCAGCTTTATTGGGGTGCAAATGAGAATGTGGACTTGTATTAACAACATACTAAAAATATAACTTGCGGAAGAGGGTATTTCGGGGTGAAATAGTGTTTTTTGTGAGAAAATCCTGTAAAACTGGAAATGAAGAATGAAGAACTTGGTTATTGGTGGCGAAGTTTTATAATCTTCGCTTTAATGGGTCCAAATTAGAACATTGACTTGAATTAACAACATACTAACTATATATATTGATATAATTTGCTGAGATTGGTATTTTGGGGTGAAATATATATGTTTTTA
>MJUT01003556.1:197956-236051 GCA_002080005.1 Gigantidas platifrons | reverse complement strand
TGGGTGCAAATTAGAACATTGACTTGTATTAACAACATAATAAAAATATATATAGATATAATTTGCGGAAATGGGTATTTTGAGGTGAAATATGTCTTCTAAGTGAAAATAATGGAAAACTGGAAATTAAGAATAACTTGGTTATTGGTGGACGAATTTTTATAATCTCAGCTTCATTGAGGCGCACATTAGAATGTGGACTTGCAATATCAACATACTAAAATTATAATTTGCGGAAGAGGGTATTTTGGGGTAAAATAGTGTTTTTTTGTGAGAAAATCCTGTAAAACTGGAAATGAAGAATGCAGAACTTGGTTATTAGTGGGCGAACTTTATTATCTTCGTTTTAATGGGTCCAAATTAGAACATTGACTTGTATTAACAACATACCAAAAATATATATAGATATAATTTGCGGAGATTGGTATTTTGGGGTGAAATGTATATGTTTTAGTGAAAATCACGTAAAACTGGAAATCAAGAATAACTTGCTTATTGGTGGACGATTTTTTTTATAATCTAAGCTTTATTTGGGTGCAAATTACAATGTGAACTTGTATTAACAATATACTAAAAATATATTCGCACAAAAAAGGTATTTTGGGGTGCAATAGTTGGGTTTTGTTTGGTTGCATTGCTGTAAAACTGGAAATGAAGAAAAACTTGGTTATTGGTAGACGAATTTTGATAATCTAAATTTAATGGGGTGCAAATTAGAACATTGACTTGTATTAACAACAAGCTGAAAATATACATAAAAATGATTTGCGGAAAAGGTTATTTTGGGCTGAAATATGTGTTTTTTATTGAAAATCACGTAAAACTGGAAAAGAAGAAGACTGGTTATCGGTAGACGAATTTTTATAATCTAAGCTTTATTGGGTTGCAAATGAGAATGTGAACTTGTATTAACAACATACTAAGATTATAATTTGCGGAAAAGGGTATTTTGGGGTGAAATAGTGTTTTTTGTGAGAAAATCCTGTAAAACTGGAAATGAAGAATGAAGAACTTGATTATTGGTAGGCAATTTTTTATAACCTAAGCTTTAATGGGTGCAAATTAGAACATTGACTTGCATTAACAACATAATGAAAATATATATAGATATAATTTGCGGAAATGGGTATTTTGGGGTGAAATATGTGTTTTTAGTGAAAATCATGGAAAACTGGAAATTAAGAATAACTTGTTTATTGGTGGACGAATTTTTATAATCTAAGGTTCATTGGGGTGCACATTAGAATGTGGACTTGTACTAGCAACATATTAAATATATAATTTGTGTAAAAGGGTATTTTGGGATGAAATAGTGTTTTTTTGTGTGAAAGTCCTGTAAAAATGGAAAGAAGAAGAAGAACTTGGTTATTGGTGGGCGAACTTTTATAATCTTAGCTTTATTGGTTGCAAATTTGAACATTGACTTGTATTAACAACATACTAAAAGTATATATAGATATCATTTGTGTAAATTGGTATTTTGGGGTGAAATATGTGTTCTTAGTGAAAATCACGGAAAACTGGAAATTAAGAATAACTTGGTAATTGGTGGACGAATTTTTATAATCTAAACTTTATCAAGGTGCAAATTAGAATGTGGACTTGTATTAACAACACACTGAAAATATAATTCGCATCAAAAATGTATTTTGGGGTTCAATAATAGTTTTTTTTAATGAAAATCCTGTAAAACTAGAAATGAACAATAACTTGGTTATTGGTGGGCAAATTTTGATAATCTAAGCTTTAATGGGGTGCAAATTAGAACATTGACTTGTATTAACAACATACTAAAAATATGCATAAAATTGATTTGCGAAAAGGGTATTTTGGGGTGAAATATGTGTTTTTTATAGTGAAAATCACGTAAAACTGGAAAAGAAGAAGACCTTGGTTATTGGTAGACGAATTTTTATAATCTAAGCTTTATTGGGGTGCAAATGAGAATGTGGACTTGTATTAACAACATACTAAACATATAATTTGCGGAAAAGGGTATTTTGGGTTGAAATAGTGTTTTTTTATGAGAAAATCCTGTACCACTGGAAATGAAGAATGAAGAAGAACTTGGTTATTGGTGGGCGAATTTTTATAATCTAAGCTTTAATGGGTGCAAATTAGAACATTGACATGTATTAACAACATGCTAAAAATATACATAAAAATGATTTGCGGAAAATGGTATTTTGGGGTGAAATATGTGTTGTTTAGTGAAAATCACGTAAAACTGGAAAAGAAGAAGACTTTGGTTATCGGAAGACGAATTTTTATAATCTAAGCTTTATTGGGTTGCAAATGAAAATGTGGACTTGTATTAACAACATACTAACATTATAATTTGCGGAAAAGGGCATTTTGGGGTGAAATAGTGTTTTTTGTGAGAAAATCCTGTAAAACTGGAAATTAAGAATGAAGAACTTGGTTATTGGTAGGCAAATGTTTATAATCTAAGCTTTAATGGGTGCAATTTAAAAGATTGACTTGTATTAACAACATACTAAAATATACATAAATATAATTTGCGGAGATTGGTATTTTGGGGTGAAATATGTGTTTTTTTTAGTGAAAATAACGGAAAACTGGAAATTAAGAATAACTTTGTTATTAATGGGCAGATTTTTATAATCTATGCGTTTTTTCATGTAAGAATATCTTGTTTTATATTTGTATTCCCTTTGTCTAGGTATCAACATAAACAAAATCATTGAAGTAATCATATTTCAATGAAAAAATTAATTATCATTTTCGGTAGAAGATAAAAAATAGTTCGACACTGATCTACAAAAATGTTCTCACTATTACTGTTAATATGCTAATCAATCATCTCGAAGGTCTGAGAGTGTATCTGGCCGTGCATTAGAACAATTAATGCCTCGCATCCTCCACATCGACCAGAGCAGAGACCATTTTCCTGCAACCACATCTCTTGGTATCACAATCTGATTTGCAGTTACAGTTAATTATTTCTAACACAACATATGGAGCAGGCTGCTGTGACATTTCAATTGGGAACAAGTCTTCCTTCCTAATTGTCCAACTACATGCTGTTGGATCCATGTCTCTGAAAGTCGTGTTCGACCAATACCGACATTGAGGATGAACGCACAAAGAGTGAAATTGGACAGCATTTGAAGTTGGTGGAAGTGACTGGACCTGGACGCTAACTACATGACTGACGGACATTGTTTTTGATGTAAACTTCCTCCAACGATACAAATCAAGCCCTTTCAATGGAAGTCCACCATACAACGAGACAATGACCTCTTCTCCAGCCTTGATTATTGCTTGCTTTGACATATGTTCAGCCATGAACACTTTTGCTTGCTCCTGAAGATATGGATCGGACTTCATTTTTTTGCGCAAATTGTTTACCTATTCCAAACAATCTACTTGTTGTGTCACATCCAGTCATGGAATGAATAAAGGGGACAAGATAGCAAATTTCTTCACCAATTACTGATTTTGTGTTGGATATATCCCATATTTTGTGTGTTTTTGTAGTAACATGTTTATCTGAAGTGAAATATATTGTTTTCTAGTTTTGTTTGGCATGATGACATAACACAGCAAGCAAATCAGTGTCTACTCCAAAAACTTACACTACTTTTGTATCTGACTGTCTGTACTATCAATAAATCGGCATCATTTTCCGCCGGAATAGTTGTAATTTCATTGTCATTACATGTATCTTTAAGACGAGTAACAAAGCGTTGTTTGTTTCCCTTGTTTACTCAGAAAGTTTCTTTCTTCACACGAAGAGATATGTCTTTTGTGAAAGTCACTGTATTTGATACACTACCCTTACTGCTCCTCATATGAGTGATATCTTTGATCGAGTGGTTTTTGTAACCATCAAGAACAACGGTAGTACTAAGAAACTTACGTGATCTACATATTTTGAACATATCTCAAAGAACGTCTGGCCTTTTGTCCATGGAACTCTGTGAAGAAGGGACCCACCATCGACAACATGCGCGACATCTGATGTAGGAAGATTACTTGCTTGACATGTTCCTGAGTTCCATATTCCGTCTGCTAATGTAGACTTCGCCGCTTGTCGTAAAAACCCGTTTGATTCAAATATAGATGACGAAAAGCTTGATAGCTCATACTTAAATAGTGCTGTTATGTTTGGCAAATTATCTTGTCAAGAAGATGTAAGTCTTTGGAACATCAGTTGAGGGTCTGCAGGTAGTATTTGGATGATATTGGTGTTGGTTGGTCTTGTTGCATCTAAAGTAACTGCCTGGTGTTTCTTTTTTAATGAAATCAGAGTCACATGTTGTTTGGTCATAGAAGCTATTATTTTATCTCCAATTGCTTTTGCTCTATCAGTGTTTGGATTATCATTTGCAACCATACCAGTCTCAATATTTCTTAGTGATTTATCTGCTGTGAATGGACTTCTCTCTTTCAAAAATTCAATAAGTATTATAATGTCCTTGTTGTCTTTTCCCTTTCTGGCATTTGTCGTCTGCATGCTGGTCACTTAATCTATATTCTGCACCTGTTAGATATTGCATGGCATTGTTATATTCTGCACACACAGGCATGACTAATAACCATTGTGTTCTGTGAGCTTCGCCCATTCCCCGTCCTCGTGTTAATCCTCCAGTAGATTTTACACTTCTCATGAGCACTTGTTCAATGGATTAATCCGATGACAAACCAGCCCAAAGTCTATCACTCCTACGTACAGCGTGATCACCTCGCATAAATTGAGCATATATATCCGGATACGTTGCTTTCAGATTCTACATCTGTGAAAGATAAATGTTAGCAGATTTTGTGTAGAGATTATGACCTGCACCAGCTAGGTATGTTAGCATTTCTTGAACAGACAACAAGTACAGTTCCCAATCACCGGTTCTTTCTGCGAAGATAAATCTTTTCAGAACTGCAACCATCTCACAAAAGGAAAGCCACAAGTTAGAGGTCCTAAACTCATTACAGCGCATTTTCTGTTATTCAAATTCTTTCTCAACTGCTTTAAGAGCATCATGGTTCACTACATTTTGAGATCTCATCAATGTAAACGAATTTCCAGGTTGATCAGACTTGTAATGGAACACATTAATATGACCGATCGATATCAGTTCCTCTATAGTTACCTCAACCCTAGGGATTTCTTTTGGTGACTTGTTGTTTGCCAGGTGTTGCACATGACATGATTCAATATTATGATCAACGTTGTCGGCCACAAATTGTAAGAAATGTTATTGATCAAGTGAATGTGATGTGTCTTGGTTTTTTTCTACCACTGCTGATGTTTCGAAGGTTTGGACTTCTGAATACGAGGAACAAAAACCCATGCTGCTTAGAGTTTCAATAAGAAATCGTGATCCAAACATATGATGCAATTGAACAGCTAGACTGATATGTAATGGCTCAATTGCAATTCGTGGTCGAGATGCCTGAACAATGGCTTGTCCTATGGAATAAACTTACAGAACCGAGCCCTTTTCAGAGAATATATTGCGGAGAAAAGACTCAATACTTTTAGGTACGTAATCTTCTGCAGACTGAATAGCTTCTGTACTTGGATAGCACTGTTTGTTGACAGGCATTGAGCGAATGTTATTCTTGATAAAACCTGCCACTGCTTTTAATATAGACATTTTGTTTTCTTCTTCCGATTTCTGGGCAGTGGATTCTTTTTATAAGTAATGCAGTATTGTGAAAAACATTTTGTCGAAATGTAACATTTGATTTCCCATTAATTTCAGATATAAAAATCGATGACCCGTAATGTTCCTAAAGTATAATTTTCATGTAGTATGGGCAGTATTTAGTCACTTCAAGAAAATATCGATACGTGTTCGAAGGTCTTCCTGGATTACACTGATCTTTATCCATCTTCGGTGGTGAAAACATCTGTGGAATGCCTCTGTTTGTGCGAATGTTTGTACTACATGCCTTATGATATACTGCATCTGCGGCATGAAGGTATCTTGCAAATTATATTCTTCTTTTAATTGCAATGGCCCATTCTTCATTCCTTTCATTACATATCTGTTCAACAATTTTCTGAAATTCCATTGTACGAACAGCATGAACATCAAATGTTGTTCTTTTAGCAGTATTTTCAACAACAAAAGGTCCACAAAAAAGGCAATCTTCTTTAAAGTAAAATTGTCTTTCAAAACGAAGTAAAGGCTGCTCATTAACTGGTTCAGAAGGTTTTCTCTTTAGACCTTTAACTACAATTGGATTTATGTATGTACGTCGACACTTTTCATGAATAGTAAGACCAGATTGTGTTACGATATCATCTCCCCTTTCTTTACTTGCTTTATTCATCCCAATGCTCCACTTTTCTGTTAATTGAACTATCTTGCTTCCATCATTGGTTTCTGTTTTGCATATTATGCAAACGTCTTGTCTGGGGGTAATCTCTGTACACAAACTAATAATTGCTCGCTTTCCCGCCTTTGTACAACTGCACGGTGTACGTTTCCAGTCACTAAATTAATCAAATAAGGGTAATAACAAAATTACCGAACACCGAGCAATCTTCCAAAGTGAAAGGCAAAACTCATAAATCAACAAACAGACAAAATCAGTCAACAACCGGAAAAATGGGAAACCACAATGGCCCTGACTTGGTACAGACATTTCCAAAGAAATGGTTGGTTGAATCAGATTTTACGGCACATAACCTCCCGCTTCCATTATGGTTAAAAGGTTCCGGTTTTCACTATAACACCATTTTAACAATACTGGGACAAAATATGTACAATAGTAGTAAACGCAGTACTTTATGAAAATTCATCGTTTATTATCGTCTCTGCAGAACTGTTTAACTAAACGATCATCTTCTTACACAATTTGATTTTAAATGAGACGTTGAATGACGTCATGCCTAAACCACGATTACTTAATCTTTATCTTTATGCATTTTCACTTTATGAAAATCCATCGTTTATTATCGTCTCTGCAGAGACAGGATATATTTCGATAAGATCTTGGTATCGGAATATAAACTTTTTCGAAGAGATCGAATAAGGCGAATATGTTTATAGCCCTGGTCCAGTAGCCTGTTTCTCAGATAAAGATGACGTTTCAAGAAATCAGAATAATTGCTACTGGCCCTTGCATAACGAATCAATTGCGAGATGTAAACACCATATGCAGAAGAAGCTGGTACATTGCTGGACATACTTGGAATATTTATGATTTTAAAATTGAAGTCATCCCGTTTATCATAAATTTTAGTACTGAGTTGACCACTATCGTAAAATTCGAGGTATATGTCCAAAAATGATGCGGACCAAGCTGTATCTGTGTTCTCTTTTATTTCAAGTTCTGGAGGATATATCAATGGAAGAAATTCTACAAATCTAGAATTATTGATAGATAAAACGTCATCATTATACCTGTATGTGAAATTAAAGGCTTTAGGTTCATGAATCCTCTTATCTTTTACAAGATTTTGAAGAAACTCCGACTCATATGAGTATAAAAATAAATCGGCCTGAGGAGGGGCACAAATCGTACCCATTGGTATGCCGACGACCTGCTGAAACAGGGCCCCTCCAAAGCAGACAAATATGTTATCGATGAGGACCTCCAGCATACTGATCACTTGTTCCTCGGAGTAGCTTTGTTTTAATTATGTTTGAAAAAATATGTGGAAATGTGGCCTAATACAACATATTTTGAGCCATCGTTTCTATGACTGAAAGCTCTGTGAATGGTTTCTATTAAGCGGGTTTTTAATTTGTCATGCGGTAGGGTGGTATACAGAGTTGAAAAAATTAAAAGTTTTGATGGAGGATGCCTGAGATAAAGATCTTGATTTAAGGTTATCCAAAATATCTTTAGAGTTTTTCAAAATCCACATGGGATTTATGCCACTACGCGAGCAAACAGTTTCACAATATTTCTGTTGTCCCTCTTTTACTGCAGACAAAATCTTTGTCAGGTGAATAGACAATTATTTCGTCGAACAAGTTGATGATCCCGCTATGTACCTTTCTTTGTATGGTGTCTTATGGAGTTTAGGTATCCAATACAAATAGAGTAAATCCTCAGACTCTTTACCAGATGGAATGCTTAAAGAGGTCATGCAGGATCTGTGGTTAACTAGGATTTCATCTTTGTCGAACGAAGTTGGTTTGTATGTGGTATTACCAGAGGTGTTGTTATTTATAACTAATTCCTTGATTAGGCATTCGTAGGAATATGATTTACATACACACACGATGTTGTTGGAAGCCTTGTCCACAGGAACGATAACATTTTGTCATGAAGAGAGGAAAGACACTTTAAATACAGACTTAGATCGACTATTAACACAATTTTTGAGTTTACGAATCCGACCTTGTACTAGAGAAATGATTGTTCTAACCCAGTTTGACAAGGACTCTAACTCAGGATCTTGGTCTATTTCTTTCTTTGTCCACCTTCTGGCATAATCTTCAACAGCATCCATTAATTATCTTGAAATTATGTTTCCAATTGATGTGTTGAGGTTCTCTGAATTTAGGACCATGAACAATCACCTTTCGGAGACTCTCATGTTGAATGATATTCAGATGACCAGTGATTACATGTCCAGATGGGTTGTATTGAAAAGGAGAGTGGGAGCAGTCACAAGTCAGAGGTTATTGAGGTACTCTTCTATGCTAATATATTGCAATGCTTCTTTGAAGTTGAAAATTTTACGGCCAATATTCATCTATATTTTTTACTATATTTAACTACTTTCCGCAAAATATATGTGTGTATATTATTAATATGTTTTTCTTAGTATATGATTAAACGCTTCTTTTCAGGAGTTCATGCATGTGTACACGGTGCAGATGCACTCACAAACTGAATAAACGTCCGAAGTTAACAATAAGATAAGTCTTATAAGAATATCTAAACTCTAACTGTAGATGGAAATGTAATTCTACTTACTGCTATCATCAGCTGGTTCTGAAATGTTAAATAGGGCATTTTAATGCAAGCAGATTCATTAAATTACATCATCAATGACTCAAATAACATGATTTTTATATCGAAGTTGTTCACTTAATACTCGTGGTAGTAGAGTTGTACTACTGAAGAACAATTAGTATAAAGAGTAAGAGAAACGATAATATAACAAAAACACAATATCTTCAACTATCAAAAAATATCAGTGTTTGATCCCTCAACTTCTGTTTTTTTGTGTGTTTTCCTGTGTATATATTTTCCCAAATCGAACAGATGTTTGTGAACGAGGGGGTTCATGTCTGAACCAGGATATATTGACAACATGACTGCGTTCATCATTACATACGCATTTTCCGTCAGTATACACTTGACGGGTGGACCAGGAAATACTGCAAACGAGATCGTTATCATGATGTTCGTGTTGTAGTAGACCAACACGCTTAGTTAGATTTTCATACCACTAGTTCACTGAGACAACTGTTAGCAGGTGTTAGCATAGGACGCACTATCTACGTTCCAATCCAACCAGTTTTGCTCTTACATTACGCCTTAATACTCCATGCTTAGTGTGAAAGACAAAAATCAAATTATATTATCTTAAGTTTGATCCGACCGGGGATCAAATACATTATCTACCACACTCGGGATGAATATGTTAACCATTCCACCAGATATGCGGTTTTGAAGTTTGAAGATGCATAAATAAGTGATTTGTTTATCTTATTAATGCAATAGAAACGTAGGTCCTCTACAGACTCAACCATAAGTGATGTCCACGTTATATATCAACATACCAAAGGGGTAATCAGAATCCGTAAATCGAAGGACAGACAGCACAATGGCCAAACGATAAAGGACAAAAGGACCAACAACGCTCTACATAGCGCACATAAAACTAAAGATCGAGTAACACGAACCCCACTAAAAACAGGGGATGAACGCATGAGATCCAAAAGGAGCTGCCTTTTGCCATTTTTGTAATTATTTGTTTGTCTGCTTGCTGTATTCTTTTATCTTTCTGTCATTTAATATTTTGTTCTTTTCTCCCTAATTGGTAATTAATCATTTGTCCCATTAATCACAAACTACAAAGTTAAATGTAATTTTACTTACTTTCAGGAGCACGTGATTCTGAAATGTTAAATAGAGCATGTTGATGGATGGTCATTCAGTATATTACATTTTCCATGACTCAAATATATTTAGATTTTTTTTCGAGGCCGAATTGGCATTCTCTAAGTAGTAGAGTGGTTATATAAAGAAGACATATGAAGTCGTAGCAACAGAGAGACGTTTAAATTTGACGACGAAAAACACTCGGCCTATGAAAGCTCTTTTTGTTCTCTCAAGTTTTTTGGGAGAGTATATCAATGGAATCCAGTTAGCTATGAAACATTATCATCATTGTGTAAGTATTGCCTTACAAGAATTAAGGGAACGATCGGCCATAAAAGGGTTACAGTTTGTTGTCATTATATTGCCGACGATTTGTTTTAAAAAATGTCTTGTCCGAACTTGCCAAACATGTTATTTATAAAGAACTCCAACATACTGATGATTTCATCATGTATGCCACACCTCTTTCACTTTTGTTTTGTGATTGACCCTAAACTATAAACTTGCAATACTGCTTACTGTTTCTAAAGAAGCACCTAGTCAAATATTATATTTTTGTCTGACTTCGTGTTAGGCGGTATTGCGTCGAGTTCCAACTAACTTGCAAATACTATATATTTTATTGAAATCCAGTAGAACGATATTCGTATACATAACATTTAGTTTATCCCTAAGTGGAGTTCGAAATCCATAATTTTCGTAAAGAATCAGACAGTTAGGTCATTTTCTATTTGTTAATACACAAGGAAAATAGTCCCGCAAGATATTCAAGTCAAATTGATGCACAAGCACATGAAGAATAACAGGTGTGTCGATCACCATTCTTTTTACATTTTTTTTTAATTTTATTTCTGCTTGCTTGCTGATGTTCTTTTATCTAATCGGATTATGTTCTTGATTTGCTTTGTTTTTCCACCCTAATTGGTAATTTAGCTCTTTTAAGCTCAAATGGTAGCAGTAAATGTAATTCTACTTATGGCTATTATCATCTGCTTCTGAAATGTTAAATAGAGCATTTTAATGCAAAGAGATTCATTAAATTACATCATCCACGACTCAAATAAAATGATATATATTTCGAAGTCGTTCACTTAATACTCGTGGTAGTAGAGTTGTACTACTGAAGAACAATTAGTATAAAGAGTAAGAGAAACGATAATATAACAAAAACACAATATCTTCAACTATCAAAAAATATCAGTGTTTGATCCCTCAACTTCTGTTTTTTTGTGTGTTTTCCTGTGTATATATTTTCCCAAATCGAACAGATGTTTGTGAACGAGGGGGTTCATGTCTGAACCAGGATATATTGACAACATGACTGCGTTNATCATTACATACGCATTTTTTTTAATTTTATTTCTGCTTGCTTGCTGATGTTCTTTTATCTAATCGGATTATGTTCTTGATTTGCTTTGTTTTTCCACCCTAATTGGTAATTTAGCTCTTTTAAGCTCAAATGGTAGCAGTAAATGTAATTCTACTTATAGCTATTATCATCTGCTTCTGAAATGTTAAATAGAGCATTTTAATGCAAAGAGATTCATTAAATTACATCATCCACGACTAAAATAAAATGATATATATTTCGAAGTCGTTCACTTCATACTCGAAGTAATATAGTTGTATCACTAAAGAGCAATATAAGCGACAATATAATAGAAACACAATGTGTTCAATTATCCAAACATTGTCAGTTCTTGATCCTCAACTTCTGTTTTTTGTTTGTGTTTCCCTTTGTATATGTTTTCCTAAATCGAACATATGTTTGTGAAAGACGGGTATCATATCTGAACCAGGATATATTGACAACATGATTGCGTTCATCATTACATACATATTACATTAGTCCACACGACGGGTGTTATATATGGACCAGGCAACACCACAAACGAGATCGTTATCATGATGCCCGCGTATTAGTAGACCAACACACTTAGTCAGATTTTCACACCGCTAGTTCACTAAGACAATTGTTAGCAGATGGACATGTCGCTCCTCCCGGACACATTATCCACATTCCAATTCAACCAGTTTTGCACTTACACCTTAATACTGCATGCTTAGTGTTCAAGCAGAAAATACAATTTCATTATCTTAGGTTTGACCCGACCGGGGCTGAAATACATTATCTTCCACACTCGAGGCGAACACGTTAACTGTTACACTGCCGATGCCGTCTTGAAGTCTGAAGATGCATAAATGTGTGATTTGTTTAAAAACAATCTTTTAAGTGCAATACAAACATATTTGAGCTTAACTGATGCACAATCAATATATCAAGAATATATCGAGAATATAAGGTTTGTGCTTGTCACCATTCTTTCTGATTTCTTTTATCTTCGGTGCGTAATGGTGTTCGTTTATCTATCTGTATTGTAATAGTTTGTATTTTTCCTCCTGATTGGTAATTTAGCTTTATCCAATTTGGTAACTTAAATTTTCGAAATTAAATGTTGAAGCTATAAATTCACTAATCGGAGTTGCTTAAATTGAACAATGAACTAAACTGTTGGTTGATGAACCTGTTTAAATGTTGTAATCATAATTGTGAAACCACAAAGAAACATGTTTAGTGATTGTAACGGACACAAACACCATCTACGCCAATTGTCAATTGTTGGGCTGGGTTTCTTTTCAATACCGCAATATTACTTTTTTCATTTGCAACTTTTATTATTTGTGTCTCGGTGTCTGAAAGACACTTTGCTGATGTTATAGATTAATCTTTTGTGGAAATACTTCTCGTGCACGAGATACATTAGAAAGACAAGAAGCTCAGAGTCGTGGGTAGGAATTTTATCAGTCTAAATTTTTCCTTGATATTTATTGTGCGTGTTTTCTTGTCAATTGCTGGGCTGCGTTTTTGTTCAATACTGCAATATTACTTTTTTCATCTGCAACTTCTATTATTTGTGTCTCGGTGTTTGAAAGACAAAATCTCCACAATATCACCGTGTTTATTGTTGAATATAAAGAATTTACTCAACAAACTGACCACTTAAAATATAATTATACCATCTTTACACTAATATTGTGTACATACACTTTTTACTATTTAAGAGATAATTAATTATTCATAATCTGTGTATGGCTTTGATATTGTTGTTTCCATGTAGAACTGGTGAAATATCTTAGGTTTTGCAATACGAACTTTTCTCTAAATCTGGTAAGTTATATTCTCTAAGCTAAATATTAAAGCTATCAATTTACTAAGCAGAGTTCTTGAATTGAACAATGAACTAAAATGTTGGTTCGGGAACCTGTTTAAATTTTGCAATCATAATTGTGAAACCACAAGGAAACATGTTTAGTGATTGTAATGGACACAAACACCATCTATACTCTGTGAGAATAAATATTAATGACATAAAGGAAAACCTCGCTATGTAGAACTCGAACGGACTCAAATTATTTCTTCGAGCTAACTTACGATTCAAGTAATCTGAAGTACCAACAACTTATAATTATTACAATTCGACCGCTACTGACCTGTTAGAGGTATCAATTATCGTAATCTCTATTCTTCTTTGGCTGAGTGTTTGGGGCCCAATATTTTGTGATCTTTGCTTTATTTTAGGTTTTATCTGGTATCATATTTTTCTCTCTCTAATTGATATTATAACTTTTTGTCATTAAAATAAGATTAAAGAACGGACACAAACACCATCTACACCATTTGTAATTGCATACGTATATAATTGTTGTCATGGTTACATTCATGTTCTATCCTTATACACCATGGGTGTCTTGTGTGAACCAGGGGTACTAACGCGTTGCAATCATTTGGTCACTCATGATGTTAATTCTGCTTTGTCTGAGTTTGCAAGGCCCAATATTATAAAAAAATGGTTTCATTTCAAGTTACAGCTGGTGTTCTTTTATCTGTCCGCATTTTACCATGTAATGAATATTTTAACCATTGTGTCATTACCATCAGATTGAATAAGTATATTTATGTCTACTTACTTAACAAACGCTCTGAAACGTTAAAAATACAATTTTAATGCAAGAACATTTAATACATTACAACTTTCGCAAATCAAATGTATCAAGTATATAATAAGTAGTGGAGTGGTTCTATTGTGGAAATACTTCTCGTGCACGAGATATATTAGATATACATTATATATACAAAAAGCTCAGAGCCGTAGGTAGGAATTTTATCAGTCTAAAATTTTCCTATATATTTATTGTTCGTGTTTTCTTGTCAATTGTTGGGCTGGGTTTCTGCTGAATACTGCAAAATTACTTTTTTCACTTGCAACTTCTATTATTTGTGTCTCGGTGTCTGAAAGACACTTTGCTGATGCTATTGATTAATCTCCACAATATCCCCGTGTTTATTGTTGAATATAAAGAATTTCCTCATCAAACTGACCCCTTAAAATAGAAGTATACCATATTTACACCAATACTGTGAACATACACTTTTTACTATTTAGAGATAATTAATTATTCATAATCTGTGTATGACTTTGATATTGTTGTTTCCATGTAGAACTGGTGAAATATCTTAGGTTTTGCATTACAAACTTTTCTTTAAATCTGGTAACTTATATTCTCTAAGCTAAATATTAAAGCTATCAATTTACTAATCAGAGTTCTTGAATTGAACAGTGAACAAAAATGTTGGTTCGAGAACCTGTTTAAATTTTGTAATCATAATTGTGAAACGACAAGGAAACATATTTAGTGATTGTAACGGATACACACACCATCTATGCTCTGTGAGAATAAACATTAATGACATAAAGTAAAACCTTGCTATCTCGAACTCGAAAGGACTCAAATTATTTCTTCGAGCTAACTTACGATTCCAGTAATCTGAAGTACAAACAACTTATAATTATTACAATTCGACCGCTACTGACCTGTTAGAGGTATCAATTAACGTAATCTCTATTCTTCTTTGTCTGAGTGTTTGGGTCCCAATATATTTTTATCTTTGCTTCATTTTAGGTTTTATCTGGTATCATGTTTTTCTCTCTCTAATTGATATTAGAACTTTTTGCCATTGAAATAAGATTAAATAACGGCCACAAACACCATCTACACCATTTGTAAATGTACACGCATATAATTGTTGTCATACATGTTCTATCTTTTTACACCATGGGTTTCTTGTGTGAACCAGGGATACTAACGCGTTGGAATCATTTGGTCACTCATGATGGTAATTTTGCTTTGTATGAGTTTGCAAGGCCCAAAATTTAAAAGACATGGTTTCATTTCAAGTTACAGCTGGTGTTCTTTTATCTGTCCGCATTTCACCATGAAATGAATATTTTAACCTTTGTGTTATTACCATCAGATTGAATAAATATATTTATGTCTACTTACCGAACGCATCCTCTGAAACGATAAAAACAAAATTTTGCTGCAAGAACATTTAATATATTACAGCTTTCGCAAATCAAATGTATAAAGTATATACTAAGTAGTGGAGTGGTTTTATTGTGGAAATACTTCTCCTGCACGAGATACATTAGATATACATTATGTATATACAAAAAGCTCAGGGCCGTAGTTAGGAATTTTATCAGTCTAAAATTGTCCTAGATATTTATTGTTCGTGTTTTCTTGTCAATTGTTCGGCTGGGTTTCTGTTGAATACTGCAATATTACTTTTTTCACTTGCAACTTCTATTATTTGTGTCTCGGTGTCTCCTAGACACTTTGCTGATGTTATAAATTAATTTCCACAATATCCTCGTGTTCATTGATGAATATAAAGAATTTACTCAACAAACTGACCCCTTAAAATAGAATTATACCATATTTACACCAATACTGTGAACATACACTTTTTATTATTTAGAGATAATTAATTATTCATAATCTGTGTATGACTTTGATACTGTTGTTTCCATGTAGAACTGGTGAAATGTCTTAGGTTTTGCAATACAAACTTTTCTTTAAATCTGGTAACTTATATTCTCTAAGCTAAATATTAAAGATATCAATTTACTAATCAGGGTTCTTGAATTGAACAATGAACTCAAATGTTGGTTCGTGAACCTGTTTTAATTTTGTAATCATAATTGTGAAACCACAAGAAAACATGCTTTGTGTTTGTAACGGACACAAACACCATGTATACTATGTGAGAATAAATATTAATGATATAAAGGAAATCTTGGCTATGTAGAACTCGAACGGACTCAAATTATTTCTTCGAGCTAACTTACGATTCAAGTAATCTGAAGTACCAACAACTTATAATTATTACAATTCGACCGCTACTGACCTGTTAGAGGTATCAATTCACGTATACTCTATTCTTCTTTGTCTGAGTGTTTGGGGCCCAATATTTTGTGATCTTTGCTTCATTTTAGGTTTTATCTGGTATCATGTTTTTCTCTCTCTAATTGATATTATAGCTTTTTGTCATTAAAATAAGATTAAAGAACGGAAACAAACACCATATACACCATTTGTAATTGCATACGTATATAATTGTTGTCATGGTTACATTCATGTTCTATCCTTATACAAGATGGGTGTCTTGTGCGAACCAGGGGTACTAACGCGTTGGAATAATTTGATCACTCATGATGGTAATTCTGCTTTGTATGAGTTTGCAAGGCCCAATATTAAAAAAAATGGTTTCATTTCAAGTTACAGCCGTGTTCTTTTATCTGTCCGCATTTCACCATGTAATGCATATTTTAATCTTTGTGTCATTACCATCAGATTGATTAAATATATTTATGTCTACTTACCGATCTCACGCCCTGAAACGTTAAAAACAAAATTGTACTGCAAGAACATTTAATATATTACAGCTTTCGCAAATCAAATGTATCAAGTATATACTAAGTAGTGGAGTGGTTTTATTGTGGACATACTTCTCCTGCACAAGATACATTAGATATACATTATATATATACAAAAATCTCAGAGACGTAGGTAGGAATTTTATCAGTCTCAAATTTTCCTAGATATTTATTGTTCGTGTTTTCTTGTCATTTGTTGTGCTGGGTTTCTGTTCAATACTGCAATATTACTTTTTGCACTTGCAACTTCTATTATTTGTGTCTCGGTGTCTCCTAGACACTTTGCTGATGTTATAAATTAATTTCCACAATATCTCCGTGTTTATTGTTGAATATAAAGAATTTACTCAACAGACTGACCCCTTAAAATAGAATTATACCATCTTTACAATATTGTGTACATACACTTTTTACTATTTAAGAGATAATTAATTATTCATAATCTGTGTATGGCTTTGATATTGTTGTTTCCATGTAGAACTGGTGAAATATCTTAGGTTTTGCAATACGAACTTTTCTCTAAATGTGGTAAGTTATATTCTCTAATCTAAATATTAAAGCCATCAATTTACTAAGCAGAGTTCTTGAATTGAACAATGAACTAAAATGTTGGTTCGGGAACCTGTTTAAATTTTGTAATCATAATTGTGAAACAACAAAGAAACATGTTTAGTGATTGTAACGGACACAAACACCATCTATACTCTGTGAGAATAAATATTAATGACATAAAGTAAAACCTGGCTATGTAGAACTCGAACGGACTCAAATTATTTCTTCGAGCTAACTTACGATTCCAGTAATCTGAAGAACCAACAACTTATAATTATTACAATTCGACCGTTACTGACACGTTAGAGGGTATCAATTCACGTATTCTCTATTATTCTTTGTCTGAGTGTTTGGGGGCCAATATTTTGTGATCTTTGTTTCATTTTAGGTTTTAAAAGGTGTCACGTTTCTCTCTCTAATTGATATTAGAACTTTATGTCATTAAATTAAGATTAAAGAAGTAAAGTAGAAACCAAATAGTCGTTAATAAAACAACAGCAGACAGTATTAGGATTTTTACTTCTCCTAATTTATACATGTAGAGGTGTCTTGTATGCACCAGAGGGTTAAAAGTATCAGTTAATGTACTCGCTATTCTTCTTTGTGTGAGTTTGTGGGTCCCGATATTTTGTTATTTTTGTTTCATTTAAAGTTTTATCTGGTATAACATTTCCCCCTCTAATTAATATTTTAATTTTATGTCATTTAATTAAGATTAAAGAAGTGAATGTAAGTCTGCTTACTGTATGTCTTATCATCTTCTAAAGTATTTAATATAGCATCTCAATTCAAAAACATTCAATATATTAAATCTTCTACGACTCAATTATATCAATTTATCGATCAATGTCGTTCACGTCATACTCTAAGTCTTATTATTGAGGAACCTAATGTCGTAGAAGACAGATAGAAGTTAATAGCAGAAAAAACAGACAATGTTAGGGTTTTTACCTATCCTAATTTATACCTGTAGATCCCTCAACAGGTGTTTGAATTAATATCTAATATTAAAATGCTGTCTTTGTACATATAGGTAATGACTTGCACTATATAATAGACGTTAATAAAGCAAAAACACCGAGTGTTATGGTTTTGACCTATCCTAATATATACATGTAGATCACTCCAGAGGTGTTTAAATTATTATTTCATATTAAAAAGTTGTCTTTGTACATAACAGTAATGATATGATTTGCACTATATGATTATCACTAAGTATTGGAGTGCCACTATTGCAGAAATACTTCCCGTAGGACGAGAGACGTAAAATAAAAATAAAACGCCGAGCGTTAGGTAGGAATTTTATCAATCTAAATTTTCCTATTTATATACCTCGATATTTATTGTTCGTATTTTCTTGTGCATGATTGGAATGTGCTTCTGTTCAATACAGAAATATTACTGTTTCATTTGCAATTTCTAAAATATTGAGTTTCTGATTCTGAAAGACATTTTCCTAATGTTGCCAATTAGAATCCACAATATCTCCGTGTCCATTGTTAAATATAAAGAATTTACTGAACAAACTGACTCCCTAAATAGAATAATGCCATCGTTATCCCATACGACAGTTCGGAGTTAGTGGAAGAGTTATGTCCCGTGTCTAGCTCTTTCCCGTTAAGAGTACATAAGGTGTACATCCGGGTCTCATTTCTGGACACTCTTTTTAAATGGCTGTCGCCCTTTCTTACAAATAGCTGTCATTATCAGCAGAGAAAAAAACTTTCCCTGATATACCTTACTGGGTAGTGGTTGCGTGTTAATTTCATATTCTATGTTATCACTGATCATTGTCTGGCTAGGTTAGGATTATTCATCAGAAGCTGAAACTGCAGATAAAGAAACTTTGCTATTGTGTGCAGTATCTTCTTCTTCTTCTTCGTTTACGGAACATCCATCAACATACTGATGATTATTTTCCGGCGCATTCCTGGTATGGCATTTAATAAAGTTACATTTTTAGTATATTTTACAATTTTACCATATTTATGACAATTTCAATTTTTTGCATTTTTTTTTTTTTTTTTTTTTTTTTTGTGTATAAGATAAAAACAAAATGAGTGTTTACTGTAAGTGTGGGAATGTTTCAAGGAGCAAACTGTGGGAAAGTGCTTCCTTGAAAGTGTCGGTAGTGGTTATATTGGCTATGTTTGCAGGTATATTGTTCCAGTCTTTAATAGTGCGGCAGAAAAATGAAAATTTGTAGCTGTCTTTGTTGCATTGAATTTGCCTGTATGTTTGTTTGTGGGTCGATCTTGTTTTTGGCTGGCTTTTTGTGAGGATGTCTGAGCTGGGATAGCAATTTGGTGGTTTATAACTTTGTGGAACATTTGCAATCTTGTTTTAAGTCTTCGTTCTTGTAAAGATGGCCAATCTAAGGTGTTTATCATTTCAGTTACACTGCTGGTGTTGTGAAATCTATGGCAAACATAACGTGCTGCTCTTCTTTGTACTTGTTCAATTGCTTTGTTATTTTCGATTGTGTATGGGTCCCAGAATGTGCTGCAGTATTCCAATTTCGGTCTTACAAGGGCTTGGTATGCCCGTTCTTTGACTGTTTTCGAATTTATTTTTAGATTTCGCCTGATAAATGATAGTGATCTGTTTGCCTTTCCTATGGTTTGGTTGATATGTGTGTTCCATTTAAGATCTGAAGATATTGTGATGCCTAAATATTTTGCTGATTTGACAGATTTAAGAATGTGGCCGTGCATGTTGTAATAGAAGTGATGTGGTTGTTTTTTGGTGGTTACTTGTAAAATATTGCATTTGTCAGGATGGAATGACATGAGCCAGTCTTGTTCCCATTTGATGGCAGATTCAATGTCCTCTTGAAGTTTTAAGCAGTCATTTTGAGATTTAATGGTTCGGTATATAATGCTATCGTCTGCAAAGAGTCTAATCTGGCTGTGTTTTAGATGGTCTGGTAAGTCATTTATGTATATCAAGAAGAGTATTGATCCTAGTACAGTGCCCTGGGGGAGGCCTGAAGTGACTGGTATTTGTGAAGATGAAGAGTTTTCAAGAAGTACTGTTTGGGTTCTATTTGACAAGAATGATGTTACCCAATTTGTTGTTTGTTCCGATATGCCATAATGTTGGAGTCTGTATATTAGTCGTTTGTGTGGTACCTTATCAAAGGCCTTTGCAAAATCCATTATAACTAAATCAGTTTGTATATTATTGTTGTTGTTTTGTACAAGTTGGTGTACTAGTGATAAGACTTGGGATTCACATGATCTGTTTGCTCTGAATCCGTGTTGTAATTCGTATAAGATCTTATTTGTTTCAAGATGTTTCATCATGTTACTTGCCAATATGTGTTCTAGTAATTTACATGATATGCATGTTAGTGATATGGGTCTGTGACATTATCGCCGCATCGAATGTAATGGCAATGTTCAAATTTAGTTACCGTAGATGACACTGAACATTTTAGGTGTAAAATTACATGCTTTATGGAAAAAAAAATTGAGGAGACTATATTTAATGAAAATAATTGATATTTTATGATTTTACACATTAAAAGAAACATGCTTCTTTTTTTTGCGAAGGTATTTTCTGTGTCAATGTTAGATTTACAGTAATATAATATACAGATAAACCAATTATTATTTGTCATATTAGATAGAATACATAAATGGCTGTGGGTATTATTTTTTTTTAAATATTTTCCTGCATCAATGTTTATTTCAAAGGAACATAATCCTACAGAGTAAAGCCCACCATTATGAATGAGCGTCCAACGGCGGGAAATAAAATAGTCCTTTTTACCTCCTTTACAAAAGACTTTTTAACTCCGAAGTCCCGTATTGCTGTGTATATGAACGTGTTACTGTTAATAAATACTCAATTATTTCTGTGTATGGATTTAATACTGTTGTAACCATCTAGAACTGCGGAAATACCTGGTTTGCACTTTGTTTCAAATTTGGTTACTAAAATATATCAATGTATAGTTCATGGCTACGTATTACTGTAGTGGAAACACAATGCATAGGAGCAAAGTAAGCATTACTAAAAAGGGAAAAAATGGTGTATTAGTTAATACTTTTAACCATTCAAACAACTATATATATATATATAGATTCTTCAACTTGTATCGTTCTTGTATATATTTGGGATGTGTAGCCGTTCAATACCTATATATTTCATTGATACGTTGCGGCTACTAGCAATCGTCATACTCCAAGTGTTACTATTATCTCTGTTTTGTTTTAAGCTTAATCGGTCTGGTGTCACATGTCACTCTCTAACCAATATTTTATATTTGTGCCATTAAATCCAAATGGAAGATGTAAATTTAAATCTACTTACTAATAGGCAGTCTTGGTTCTGAAATGGTAAATATAAAATCTTAGTATTATAACATTCAGTATTACATCTTTCACGGCTCAATATATCAATGTATAGCTAGTTTTCATATATTATTGAACATGTTCTCGTCCTGAATATAGCTTATATAGTGCTCGCTGGACGTTAAGCAACACTCTATCTAACAAACAATCCACTAATAGGTTACGGTTATTGGCGTCCGTCATACTCTAATTGTTACTATTGCGGTTTCTTAGCGTTGAAGCAATAGCAACGTTAATAAATAATCAGACAATGTGTTAGGTAAGGAACATTTTTTAATCAGATACATACACTTTTCTTGTTCTTGTGTATATTTGGCATGTATATTTGTTCAATTTTTAAATATTGCATTTGATTAAATAACGAAGTCACACGTATCACAAAAAATGATCATCGACTTTTTTTTTATTGCTAGAGTTATCAGCTTGAATGGCGGATATTCCCTTTCCCATAATTGACTAATAAAGTATTCGTGAAACACATTCGCCCTCCTGAAAAGCACAATTGTACCATATTTACACCATTGATGTGTACATCATCCTGTTACTGTTTCCAGGTACTTGATTCATCATAATATTAATACATTGGTGAGTTATATAGTGGAAATAGAAATTCACTAATCCGAAATGCTTGAATTGAAAGAATCAACAATGAAAACAAGTGTGTTGCTTCATGAACTTGCTTAATCATGACTGTGAACCCCAAATGATACGTGTTACGCAATTGTTACCGACCCAAAATCCTTCTACAATCTGTAATGAAACAATAATGACATAAAGTGACATTTTGTTATGTCGGACTCGAACGGACCGACATATTTCTCTTCAAATTAACTTTGGATTCGATTGATCTGATACATCAATAACATTGATAAGTTGCGGCTACTAGCAATCGTCATTAAATCCAAAAGGAAGATGTAAATTCAAATCTACTTACTAATAGGCCTTTCACGTGGTGGTTCTGAAATGGTAAATATAAAATCTTAGTATTAACACATTCAGTATTACATCTTTCACGACTTAATATATCAATTGATAGCTAGTTTTTATATATTATTGAACATGTTCTCGTCCTGAATATAGCTTATATAGTGCTCGCTGGACGTTAAGCAACAATCTATCTATCAAACAATCCATTAAGAGGTTACGATTATTGGCGTCCGTCATACTCTAATTGTTACTATTGCGGTTTCTTAGCGATGAAGCAATAGCAACGTTAATAAATAACCAGACAATGTGTTAGTAAAGGAACATTTTTTAATAAGATACATACACTTTTCTTGTTCTTGTGTATATTTGGCATGCATATTTGTTCAATTCTTAAATGTTGCATTTGATCAAATAACGAAGTCACACGTATCACAAAAAAATTATCATCGACATTTTTTTATTACTGGAGTTATCAGCTTGAATGGCGGATATTCCCTTTCCCATAATTGACTTATAAGTATTCGTGGAACACATTCGTCCCCCTGAAAAGCACACTTGTACCAGATTTACAAGATTGATGTGTACATCATCCTGTTACTGTTTCCAGGTACTTGATTCAACATAATATTAATACATTGGTGAGTTACATAGTAGAAATAGAAATTCACTAATCCGAAAAGCTTCAATTGAAAGAATCAACGATGAACTTGTTTAATCATGACTGTGATCCCCAAATGATACGTCTTACGTAATTGTTACGGACTAAAAATCCTTCTACAATCTGAAGAAATATCGATAACATAAAGTTAAATTTTATCATTTCGGACTCAAACGGACATCAATTTTCTATTCGAAATTAATTTTGGATTCGATTGATCTGATATATCAATGACTGTTCTAGATAACAATGATTTATATACTTTGCATATAGCGAGATGTGACTCTGATTTACGCCATTTTTAAAAGTCTATGTAATGAGTAGCTACATCATGGCCAGAGGAAGTTAATTTTCAGTGAGATAATGATGAGGTCCGCTTTGTACTATGCCAAAGCGCTGAGTTGGATTTTTATAGTGCTAGCTCACTGAAACAACAGTCCTAGGGTAGATATATCGAACCCACGATCTACCGCACTGGAGGCGAGCACGCTAACCATTACGCCACCGATGCGGTTTATCATTGATATTATGGCTACATGCAGATTGCAGCTTAATATATGACGCTTGTCATATATGAAGTAGAGGGTAATGCATGACTCGTTTGAATTATCAGTGTACGTATTATGTATTCTACTTGTCTGAGTTTGTGGGGCCCACTATTTTGCTATATTTGTTTGATTTTAAGTTACAACTGGCGTTCATTTACCTTTCTGCATTTCACCATTTAATGAATATCTTGACCTTACGTCATTACCGTCAGATTGAACAAAGATATGTAGGTCTACTTACCGAGATCAACCTCTAATGGCTCTGAAATGTTAAATATCAAATTTTACTGCAAGAACATTGAAAGTATTACAGCTTTCGCTACTCAAACATATCAAATCATAGTACATGGTCATGCGCTTCATAAGCTACGTGTCACTGTTGTGGTACACAAGGCATAGAAGTACAATAAATAAAAGACACATAGGGTATTACTTAAGGAATTTAACTATACAAACTACTATATAACTACTGACAAAGCTGTCATCTGCTTAGATATATATATATATATATATATATATCGTTTAGTTCAGTTTTTTTTTTTAAAGTGAGATAATAAAATAAAAAAAATCACTGGTTACATTTGTGAGTACAAAAAAAATAGCAGATAAATTTGAAATATTGATTTGTAGAAATTAAAATAATACATTTTCTATATTATTATTTAGAAAGATATATTTTGTAATTGATGTAGTATTACGGTTTTAGTTCTCATATCAACATTTGCTTCGGTTGTATGGTGTCAAATTGCTATCATTGTACTTAATATCCTTTCTTATTTCCATATTGCCCATTAAACCACAGCAATAAAATATGAAATAGCACAAAGTACTTCTTTTATGCTATGTATGTCATACAGATATATCAATAAATCTTCACCACTATTTTTGTCCCACCTCTTAATATTTTGTTATTTTGGGGTTATGGTGTTTAACGCCACTTTCAACAATATTTCAGTTATATCGTGGAGGTCAGTTTTATTGGTGGAGAAAACCGGAGTACCTGGAGGAAACCACCGACCTGTCGCAGGCCACTGACAAACTGTATCACATACTGTTGTATCGAATACATCTCTTCATGAACGGGTTCGAAATCACAACTTACGTTGTGATAGGCACTGATTGGATAGGTACTTGTAAATCTAACTACTATGCGATCATGACCACGACTGCTCCTACTAAGTATCTGAGTAAACTATATTTGTATACCCATAGCCTAAAACTACTTAATTTAAACTGCTAATGTAAATACATGTATCCATGGAAACGACTTCCTGATAGCGAAATTTTACTCTTAATTATGTACTCATAAGCCAATCTCTTAGCCTTATGTGCAGCACCCTAGACCCCTGGGCCGCATCCGCTATATAAATATATAGCTTCAATAGCCGGAGTGTTACCTTGACGCGCAAGGAAACTCTAGAGATAGACATAAGCCATGTGTATAAGCGTGTGTAGATGGTACATATATACCTAATATGATAATTTGACAGCAATCTAGCTCAGGAATGTTTAATATCTATATGGTCTATTTCTGTGCCTTAGCTCCAACATACTACTATTTGCAGACGAAACCATTGCTTACATGGTTTTACAATTCTCTATCGATGCACAACATTTGTAACCTGATCTCAACTAAATTGCAATATGGGAAGCAAAATTGAAAATGGCTTTTTAGCCGGATATGACGTCTGTTTGTTACTCGAAAAAACAAATCCGATCACATTAAACAACACCCTTCATGGTCATCCACTCCAGTTATTAGAACAACACAAATATCTTGGTCATAAATCTTATAAATCGCTCGTTAGATCATGACTTGAATTTGCCTGTTATACCTGTGATCACCCACAAGAAAGCGAAATTAATCAACTCAAAATGGTTCATCTCAGGGCTGTAATGTTCTTCACCAATCGGCAGCGAAGCACGTCTGGTGTTGGTAACATGATGCAGCACTTGCACTGGCGCAGTCTTAATGGTAGAGGCAAAGATGGTCGACTTGTCATGATGCATAAATTAGCAAACGAAAATGTAGATACAGGCTTAATCAACCATTCACGGAACATACACGGAGTCTGGTGTCACGTTTGTCACAGAGTTTGGTGTCAAGGTATGTTTCAAAAAATGAAGTAGATGAATTTGTCTAATGTTCTTTGGGGGAGAATATCAATGGAACCCTCTTAGGAAGTGTGGATTATTAGTTGAAGAAACATCATCATCATATGTGTAAACATTTCTTCCTAAGAGTTAAGGGAAAAGATCGGCCATACAAGGGGTACAGTTTGTCGCCATGAAAATGCTGAAGATTTGTTAAAATAATGTTATAGCTAAAGAACTGCAACATACTGATGACTTCTTTTTCTGTGCAGCACTTTTAACTTTTGCTGCGTGCTTGCACAACAATTATACGCCTGTAATATTGCTTACAATTACTAAAGAAGCACCTAGTCATATACTAGTCATATAGAGTCCAAACGAACCTTCAAATAGCTTATTGTTTGTTGAAATCCGGAGAGTGAACATCGTATTCCTAAAATTTACCTTACGACCTAGTGAGTGAGTGATTGTTGCTTAGCGCTAACTCGGCAATTTGTCAGCTACATCACGGCGCGAACAAGTTAATTTTCCACGTGATTATAATTATGTAATAGACCAATGATTTTTTAACAACAGTCGAAAATAGATAACTCCAGCCCGGGGCTTAATGCTGAAGGCCGGTCCTGGACACAACAGTCCGCAGGTCGACATGTCGCCCCACTTGGACACATTATCCTGATTACGAGTCAACCAATATTAGCCCTTTCTCATTAACACTGCCTCCTCACCGGAGAAGCAACATATACCAATTTAATAGTCTTAGATTTGACCAGATAGGACTCGAACCCACGATCTACTTTTACACCACCTAGTAACTTTCGACAAATTCAATCCAAATGTAGCACAAGCTACTTATGACAATATCTGATTGGAGTCAGAAAACACTACCTTTCGCATAGTATCAAAAAGTTATGCAATTTACTATTTGTTAGGAAACAACAAAAATATTTCCTCAGTGCATTCAAGCTAAGTTGATGCAAAATCTATATATCAAGAACATATAAAGAATAAAAGATGTGTATTTTCACAAATTTTACTTCTGCTTGCTTACTTGTGTTCTTTTATCTAGTATTTTTGATTTGGTTTGTTCTTTTCCCCCTAAGCGGTAAACTCAAACGGTAGAAGTAAATGTAATTCTACTTACCCCTATCATCATCTGGTTCTGAAATGTTAAATATAGCATTTTAATGCAAGGAGACTCATTAAATTACATCATCCTCGACTCAAATAAGATGATTACTAAAATTTCGAAGTCGTTCATGTCATACTCGTTTCCCCCTAAGTGGTAATTTAGCTGTGTCCCATTAAACTCAAACGGTAGAAGTAAATGTAATTCTACTTACCGCTATCATCATCTGATTCTGAAATGTTAAATAGAGCATTTTAATGCAAGGAGATTCATTAAATTACATCATTCATGACTCACATAAAATGATTGATATTTCGAAGTCGTTCATTTCATACTCGTAGCAGTAGAGTGGTACTACTGAGGAATCATAAGGAGCAAGAGAAGCTATTATATAAAAGAACCATAATATGTTAGTTTGTCTGTTCAACTATCCAAAATTGATCAGTGCTTGATCCCTCAACTTCTGTTTTTCGTGTTTTCCTGTGTATATATTTTCCCTAATCAAACAGATATTTGTGAATGACGGGGATAATATCTGAACCAGTATATAATGACAACTTGATTGCGTTCATCATTACATATATATTACATTAGTATACACATAACGGGTGTTATATATGGACCAGGAAATACTGCAAACGAGTTCGTTATCATGATGGCGGCGTTGTAGTAGATCAACACGCTTAGTTAGATTTGCATACCGCTAGTTCACTAAGACAACTATTAGCAGGTGAACATGTCGCTCCTCTCGGACACATTTTCCACATTCCAATTCAACCAGTTTTTGACTTACACCTTAAAACTGCATGCTTATTGTTCTAGCAGAAAATACAATTTCATCATCTTAAGTTAGACCCGGCCGGGACTCAGACACATTATCTACCACACTTGAGGCGAACACGTTAACTGTTACACCGGAGATGCGGTCTTGAAGTTTGAAGATGCATACATGTGTGATTTGTTTTTTTTAAATCTTGTTAGTGAATACAAACAGATTTAAGCTTAACTGATGCTCAAGCAATTTATCAAGAATATCTCATGAATATAAGGTTTGCGCCTTTCACCATTTCTTTTTGTTTTTGTTTTTTTTTATATATATTTCGGGTGCCTAATAGTGTTCGTTGCAATGTTTGTTAATTTTATTTCTGCTTGCTTATTGATGCTCTGTTATCAAGTCGGATTGTATTTTTAATTTGGTTTGTTTTTCCCCCTAACTGGTATTATAACTTTGTCCCATTAAACTCAAACTTCTTCGATATATATCCTTATTTCTCAATAAACCATTGCAATACATAGGTATAGAGAATTACAAAATTATATACAAATATATACATGTACAATTGCAGTTACCAAAAAAACAGAAATGGACAGAGAGATTAGCCCGGAGCACACACACCTTCATTTATGACTTTTATCATTTTACATAATTTCAAAAGATCTGATTTTTTCGTTACGGTCATGATATTTTTAAATTTAAGGACATTTGGTCTATTTCTAAAGTAACTTGGGATGAGATTCTTACGGTTTTGCTCAAAGTATCGACATTGTATAATATAATGAAATTAATCTCCAATGGTATTTGTGTCCCAGAGGAGACATTTCCTATTGCTTATTTCAATATTTTACCATCTTCCAATTTCAATCGGTAATCTATGATTAGTGGTTCAAAATTTGCATAAAATAATGGCATTTTATTAGTCCAAAATTTCAAGATATGATTTTTCGATCAAGCTTTGGAACATTTTGACACCAAAGATAAGAAATGCCCCGACAGTTAGTAGTTTTAAAAAGTCACTAATAAATGATGTTAATGTATTGAAACCACCTAGATACTATTTATATGTTTGTAGAGTGTTAAATGTCACACACGCTAGACTAAGACATTGATCTAATAACTTGAATGCCGACCTTTTTATGATAAATTTAATTAATGACCCATGTTGTGTCTGTGGATGGGTAATAGAGGATGCGATTGACTTTTTTCTATAGTGTTGTTTATATGTTGAAGCTCATGAACAGTTGACAAATAGTCTGCAATTTCTTGACAGTTTACTTATTGAAACTTTACTATTTGCCGATGACAGCTTATCTGAGGAACAAAATGCACAACTATTCAAATCAGTGAAGTTGTACATCTAGCAAACGAAACGTTCTACCCCGCAGTGATCACACTTCATATGTTGAATTTAGCTATTTGCTTTCGTGAACATTTTTCTCCATTGTCAATTCCAACAATGTTTTGTCAATGTTTGTCAATGTTGTTATAAAATGTAATTGTTATCTATACATTATTACTTGCTGTTGCATGGAATATATAATTGTATGTAAATATGTTGTGAGGACCTTTGAAAGTTGGAATAACGTGTGTCTGATCCAAATGTTATATAGTTAACAATATCTTATCTAAACTCAAAAGGTAGATGGAAATGTAATTTTACTTACGGCTATCATCATCTGGTTCTGAAATGTTAAATGGAGCATTTTAATGCAAGCAGATTCATTAAATTACATCATCCATGACTCAAATAAAATGATTTATATTTCGAAGTTGTTCACTTCATACTGGTAGTCGTAGAGTTGTACTACTGCGGAATAATTAGTCTAAAGAGCAAGAAAAGCGATAATATAGCAAAAACACAATATGTTCAACTATCAAAAAAATATCGGTGCTTGATCCCTCAATTTCTGGTTTTTTGTTTGTGTTTTCCTGTGTATATATTTTCTCAAATCGAACAGATGTTTGTGAACGAGGGGGGTCATGTCTGAACCAGGATATATTGACAAAATGATTGCGTTCATCATTACATATGCATATTCCGTCAGTATAAACTTGACGGGTGTTATATATGGACCAGGAAATACTGCAAACGAGATCGTTGTCATGATGTCCGTGTTGTAGTAGACCAACACGCTTAGTTAGATTTTCATACCGCTAGTTCACTGGGACAACTGTTAGTAGGTGTTAGCATAGGACACACTATCCACGTTCCAATCCAACCAGCTTTGCTCTTACATTACGCCTTAATACTGCATGCTTAGTGTGAAAGGCACAAATACAATTATATCATCTTAAGTTTGATCCGAACGGGGCTCAAATACATTATCTACCACACTCGAGATGAATATGTTAACCATTCCACCAGATATGCGGTTTTGAAGTTTGAAGATGCATAAATAAGTGATTTTTTTTTTTATCTTATTAATGCAATAGAAACGTAGGTTATCTACAGACTCAACCATAACTGATGTCCAAGTTATATATCAACATACCAAAGGGGTAATCAGAATCCGTAAATCGAAGGACAGAAAACACAATGGCCAAAAGATAAAGGATAAAAGGACCAACAACGCTATACTTAACGCACATAAAACTAAAGATCGAGTAACACGAAACCCACTAAAAACAGGGGATGAACGCATGTGATCCAGAAGGAGGTGCCTTTTGCCATTTTTGTAATAATTTGTTGTCTGCTTACTGGTGTTCTTTTATCTAATCGGATTGTATTTTTGATTTGTTTTGTTCTTTTCCCCCTAAGTGGTAATTTAGCTGTGTCCCATTAAACTCAAACGGTAGAAGTAAATGTAATTCTACTTACCGCTATCATCATCTGATTCTGAAATGTTAAATAGAGCATTTTAATGCAAGGAGATTCATTAAATTACATCATTCATGACTCACATAAAATGATTGATATTTCGAAGTCGTTCATTTCATACTCGTAGCAGTAGAGTGGTACTACTGAGGAATCATAAGGAGCAAGATAAGCTATTATATAAAAAAACCACAATATGTTAGTTTGTCTATTCAACTATCCAACATTTATTATGATCCCTCAACTTGTTTTTCGTGTTTTCCTGTGTATATATTCTCACAAATCAAACAGATATTTGTGAATGACGGGGGTACTATCTGAACCAGGATATATTGACAACATGATTGTGTTCATCATTACATATATATTACATAAGTATACGCACGATGGGTGTTATATTTGGACCAGGAAATACTGCAAACAAGATCGTTATCATGATACCCGTGTTGTAGTAGACCAACATGCTTAGCTAGATTTTCATACCGCTAGTTCACTAAGACAACTATTAGCAGGTGGACATGGCGCTCCTCTCGGACACATTTTCCACATTCCAATTCAACCAGTTTTTCACTTACACCTTAATACTGCATGCTGAGTGTTCAAGCAGAAAATACAATTTCATCATCTTAAGTTTGACCAGACCGGGGCTCAAACACATTATTTACCACACTTGAGGCGAACACGTTAACTGTTACACCGGATATGCAGACTTGAAGTTTGAAGATGCATGAATGTGTGATTTGTTTTTCTTAAATCTTGTTAGTGCAAGACAAACAGGTTTAAGCTTAACTGATGCACAAGCAGTATATCAAGAATATCTCAAGAATATAAGGTTTTCGCCTTTCACAATTTTTTTTTTGTTTTTTGTTTTATTTTAAATATATTTCGGGTGCCTAATAGTGCTCGTTACAATTTTTGTTAATTTTATTTCTGTTTGCTTACTGATGCTCTGTTATCCAGTCGGATTTTATTTTTAATTTGGTCTGTCCCCCCCCCCTCACTGGTATTATAACTTTGTCCCATTAAACTCAAGCTCCTTCGATCAAACTTTGGAACAATTTGCACCAGAGATAAGAAGTACCCCGACAGTTTGTAGTTTTAAAAATTCGCTAATACATTATGTTAATTTATTGAAACCACCTAGATACTATTCATATGGCTGTAGAGTGTTAAATGTCATACACGCTAGACTAAGACATAGATCTAATAAGTTGAATGCCGACCTTTTTATGATCAATTTAATTAATGACCCAGGTTGTGTCTGTGGATGGGTAATAGAGGATGCAATTCACTTTTTTCTATAGTGATGTTTATATGTTGAAGCTCGTGAACAGTTGCCAAATAGTCTGCAATTTATTGACAGTTTGCTTATTATAACTTTACTATTTGGCGATGACAGCTTATCTGAGGAACAAAATGCACAAATATTCAAATCAGTGAAGTTGTACATCAAACAAACTAACCGTTTTACCCCACAGTGATCACACTTCATATATTGAATTTAGCTATTTTGTTTTTGTGAACATTTTTCTCCATTGTTACAATTCTGTACTGTTACATAAAGATATAGCCCAATATATAATTTCAAAAATCTTTTTTTTCTCAATGTTAAAATGTAATTGTCATTTATACATTATTACTTGGTGGTGCATGAACTATATAATTGTATGTAAATATGTGGAGAGGACCTTTGTAAGTTGGAATAATTTGTGTCCGATCCATATGTTATATAGTTAACAATAAAATAAGTCTAATAAAAATAATCTTATCTATACTCAAACTATAGATGGAAATGTAATTCTACTTACGACTATCATCATCTGGGTCTGAAATGTTAAATAGACTCAAATAAAATGATTTATATTTCGAAGTTGTTCACTTCATACTCGTGGTAGTAGAGTTGTACTACTGAAGAACAATTAGTATAAAGAGTAAGAGAAGCGATAATATAACAAAAACACAATATCTTCAACTATCAAAAAAGTATCAGTGCTTGATCCCACAACTTCTGTTTTTCGTGTTTTCCTGTATACAGTCAAACCTGCCTTAAAGGGCACCTCTATATAACAAATCACTGTCTATAAAAGGCAGTCTCATTTTTCCCATTAATGAATAGTGCATATAATTTTAACCTGTGTATTAAGGGCAACTGCTCATAAAGGGCACATTTGCAGGTTCCCGTAACTGCCCTTTATACACAGGTTTATATTTTCTCAAATCGAACAGATGTTTATGAACAAGGGGGGTCATGTCTGAACCAGGATATATTGACAACATGATTGCGTTCATCATTACATATGCATATTCCGTCAGTATACACTTGACGAATGTTATATATGGACCAGGAAATACTGCAAACGAGATCGTTATCATGATATTCGTGTTGTAGTAGACTAACACGCTTAGTTATAATTTCATACCGCTGCATATGGACAAGGGATGCTTGCTGTATTCTTTTATCTTTCTGTCATTTAATATTTTGTACTGTTCTCCCTAATTGGTAATTGATCATTTCTCACATTAATCACAACCTACAGAGTTAAATGTAATTTTACTTACTGTCAGGAGCACGTGATTCTGAAATGTTAAAGAGAGCATGTTGATGGATGGTCATTCAGTATATTACATGTTCCATGACTCAAATATATTTAGATTTTTTTTCGAGGCCGTTCTTGGCATTCTCTAAGTAGTAGACTGGTTCTATTAAGAAGACACACGACGTCGTAGCAACAGAGAGACGTTTAAATTTGACGACGAAAAACACTTGTCCTATGAAAGCTCTTTTTGTTCTCTCAAGTTCTTTGGGAAAGTATATCAATGGAATCCAGTTAGCAAGTGTGGATTATTTGTTGATGAAACATCATCATTATTGTGTAAATATTGCCTTACAAGAGTTAAGTGAAAGATAGGTCATAAAAGGGGTACAGTTTGTTGCCATTATATTGCCGAAAATTTGTTCTAAAAAAATGTGTTGTCTGATCTTGAGAAACATGTTATTTATAAAGAACTTCAACATACTGATGATTTCATCATGTGTGCCACACCTCTTTCACTTTTGTCTTGTGATTGACCCAAAACTATAAACTTACAATATTGCTTACGATTACAAAAGAAACACCTAGTCATATATTCTATTTTGTCTGAGTTCGTGTTAGGCGGTATTCAGTCGAGTTCTAACTAACTTGCAAATAATATATATTTTATTGAAATCCGGTAGAACGACCATCGTATACATAACATTTAGTTTATCCCTAAGTGGTGTTAGAAATCCATAATTTTCGCAAAGAATCAAACAGTTAGGCCATTTTCTATTTGTTAAGACACTAGTAAAATAGTTCCGCGATATATTCAAGCCAAATTGATGCACAAGCACATGAAGAATAACAGGTGTGTCGATCACCATTCTTTTAACATTTTTCTTTTAATTTTATTTCTGCTTGCTTGCTGATGTTCTTTTATCTAGTCGGATTATGTTCTTGATTTGTTTTGTTTTTCCACCCTGATTTGTAATTTAGTTATATTAAGCTCAAATGGTAGCAGTAAATATAATTCTACTTACGGCTATTATCATCTGCCTCTGAAATGTTAAATAGAGCATTTTAATGCAAAGAGATTCATTAAATTGCATCATCCACGACTCAAATAAAATGATATATATTTCGAAGTCGTTCTCTTCATACTCGAAGTAATATAGTTGTATCACTGAGGAAGCATTAGCCTAAAGAGCAAGATAAGCGACAATATAATAGATACACAATGTGTTCAATTATCCAAAAATTGTCAGTTCTTGATCCATAAACTTCTGTTTTTTTTGTGTTTTCCTTTGTATATGTTTTCCTTAATGGAACAGATGTTTGTGAAAGACGTGTATCATATCAGAACCAGGATATATTGACAACATGATTGCATTCATCATTATATACATATTACATTAGCACACACGACGGGTGTTATATATGGACCAGGAAACACCACAAACGAGATCGTTATCATGATGCCCGCGTCTTAGTAGACCACCACACTTAGTTAGATTTTCATAGCACTAGTTAACTAAGACAATTGTTAGCAGATGGACATGTCGCTCCTCTCGGACACATTATTCACATTCCAATTGAACCAGTTTTACACTTACACCTTAATACTGCATGTTTAGTGTTCAAGCAGAAAATACAATTTCATCATCTTAGGTTTGACCCGACCGGGGCTCAAATGCATTATCTTCCACACTCGATGCGAACACGTTAACTGTTACACTGCCGATGCCGTCTTGAAGTCTGAAGATGCATAAATGTGTGATTTGTTTAAAAACAATCTTTTAAGTGCAATACAAACATATTTGAGCTTAACTGATGCACAATCAATATATCAAGAATATCTCGAGAATATCAGGTTTGTGTCTTTCAGCATTCTTTCTTGTTTTCTTTTTAATTTTGGGTGCCTAATGGTGTTCGTTTATCAATATGTATTGTAATAGTTTGTATTTTTTCCTCCTGATTGGTAATTTAGCTCTATCCAATTAAGCTCAAACGGTAGATGTAAATGTAATTCTACTTACGGCTGTCCTCATCTGGGTCTGAAATGTTAAATAGAACATTTTAATGCAAGCAGATTCATTAAATTACATCATCCATGACTCAAATAACATGATTTATATTTCGAAGTTGTTCACTTCATACTCGTAGTCGTAGAGTTGTACTACTGAGGAACAATTAGTATAAAGAGCAAGAAAAGCGATAATATAACAAAAACACAATATGATCAACTATCCAAAAATTATCAATACTTGTCCCATCAACTTCTCTTTTTCGTGTTTTCCTCTGTATATATGTAAGACTGAAATCCATGTACGGCCTCAGATCCGTGTCATCTCCTCAAATCTGTGTCTTCCAACAAATCCATGTCCTATGAAATTACTGTACCCCCAAATCCGTGTTATTTTACTGCGCAGATCTGTGTCCTTTATAATCGTTTCTCACTCAAATCTGTGTCCTCCTAAATCAATTTTCCCTCAGATCTGTGTCCTTCACTTTGGCAGAAAATGACGTCATAATAATTGCCAGTTGATACGTCATGTGAGGTTGGCATTTGGAAAGATGGCGGAACCAGACAGTATACCCGATGTGACAGCTATAAATTCGCAGCAAGAAGAAGAAAATGAACAAGGGAACGGCCGTTTTCAGGTCTGGATTATGGAGAGACGGCATCTGCGAGAATATAAAGAGAGATTTGTCCCGCGGAAAGATTTTTGTTATGAAGGATATACAGTCAATGGACATAATTATTCGTCACCATCGATTTTACGCTATATATTTCATATAAAACCACATTTTTCAAAACAATTATTGTGAAGTAATTTCCAAACGGATTTTGATTATTTTTTCACCAGAAGAAGCAGAAATATTTAAAGATTATTTGTATATTTTAGCATGATTTTCCGTAAGATTGCTTTTATTTTCTTATGATTTAAAGACATTTTTTTTTTTTTTCTGACGTCAAATTTACTATACATTTTAACAAAAGTAAAAACGGAAAATCAACATTTGTGCTTAAATCACCTGAAAACCAAAACCATGCAGACAAAAATTACTATCAGATAAACTAATAAAACTCAAAGAATTTTGCGTGTCTTGAAATAAATTTCATAAAAATCTGTCCAGCTTTAAAATATTTTTTAGAAAAAATGTGGTTTTATGTGAAATATATAGTAAAAAATCGAAGGTGACGAATACTTATGTCCATGGATTGTAAATTCAAATTTTACTTTCGAACTAAAGAGATATCAAGTAAGGCCATGTCAATAAAATAGCTACTCTGTATGTGCCTGAATATGTGTATAAAAATACATCAGTAATAAATCTTCTTTTATATTGCAAGATAGAAAACAAATAATGGTATGTTAAAGGTATGTACTTGATCTTTTATTAAATGGTTTCATGCTGGTATCAGGAAAATTTTCGATCACATAAGTAGAAAAATACTGAGATGTGGAATAAATGTCCATGAGACAACAGTCCGTTAAAAAGGAAAATAAAAAAAAATGTCATATAGAGAAGGTCGAATAGTTGCAGAATTAGGATTAATGTAATACGTATCAAATAAATCCAGATGTCTATTCTTGGTCTTGTGCACAGAATCGTGCATACTGTAGTAAGATCAGATATTGCAAGAAAACAAAACACACAGAGCATGAACGGGTAAATGATACAAGATATCAGTTGATATCAAACGAGAACTAATCAGTAGGTATTAAATATGTGAATCCGGCTGTTAATTGTAATAACTGTTTTTCTCCTCTCTGTCCAACATGGGGAGGAAACAGATCTGTGGGGATATTACTTTTGACATAATACCTTGATCTGTGTATAACGTCAGAGGACACAGATCTGAGGGAACATATATTTTCGAGGATATAGATCTGAGTATGACGTCAGAGGACACAGATTTGAGGGGACAATGCTTTGGAAGGACATGGATCTGAGTATGTCGTAATAATTGGAAACGGATATGAGAGAAGGACACGGATCTGAGGTCGTTTTCGGATCTGAGTCTAACATATATTTTCCCAAATCGAACAGATGTTTGTGAACGACGTCATGTCTGAACAGGGATATATTGACAACATGATTGCGTTCAATATTGCATATGCATATTCCGTCACTATACCCATGACGTGTGTTATATATGGGCCAAGAAATACTACAAACGAGATGATTATAATAATGTTCGCATTGTAGTAGATCAACACGCCTAGCTGGATTTTCATAGCACTAGTTAACTAAAACAGCTGTTAGCAGGTGGATATGTCGCTCCATTATTGCATAGGACACACTATCTACATTCAAATCCAACCAGATTGTAGTCCTTACATTACGCCTTAATACTGCATGATTATTGCTCAAGCACAGTATCTACCACACCCGGAATGATCACGTTGACTATTCTACCAGAGATGCGGTTTTGAAGTTTGAAGATGGTTAAAAAAGTGATTTTTTTGTATCTTATTAGTGCAAAAGAAACGTAATGGCTTTATAGACTAAACCATAACTGATGTACACGTTATATATCAACATACCAAAGGGGTAATCAGAATCCATAAATCGTAGAAGGACAGACAACACAGTGGCCAAAAGATAAAGGACAAAAGGACCAGCAACGCTCTACAAATACATGGACATAAAACTAAAGATCGAGTAACACCAACCCCACTAAAATCCGGGGATGAACTCAGGAGCCATTTGTGTTATTGTTTTCTTCTGCTTATTTGTATTCTTTTATCTTACTGTATTGTAATATTATGTACTTTTCTCCCTAATTGGTCATTTATCTTTTGTCTCATTAATCACAAATTACAGAGTTAAATGTAAGTTTACTTACTCTCAGGAGCACGTGGTTCTGAAATGTTAAATAGAGCATATTAAT
>MJUT01003556.1:158980-186936 GCA_002080005.1 Gigantidas platifrons | reverse complement strand
ACATATTGGCTCACTTGCACAAATGCGATTTATTTATATGTCTTTGTCCAAGCATGTTCATCCGGGTTCTGATTCAATAAAATTTCCTTATTTGTATTCATTTTATTTCTTTCAAAAACAAGTAATTGTTTTTGTATTCTTAATTTTGATATTTGAGGAGATAATGTACGTTGTGATAATTTGTGTCAAGCCTTTATTTCAGTTGTACATGCATTTACAATAAAATTACGAATAACACGTACATACATGTACATTAATAACAGACTTTCAAATTTCCGAATGACATTGCACAGTTTATGTAAAGATTTAGCCTCCCACTCATCCCCACATCCAGTGATGATAAGTTATATTATTCAACAAGGCAATGATTACTCTCTTTAAATGTTCAAGCTGTTAATGGAGAAGATAATTTATGTTTAGCTTACATTGTTTTGAAGTTTTTGTGGATTGTTCTTCCTGGTACGCGTATCCCTTAGATCATTGACAATAATAACGAGTACCGATTAGTGACTTAACAAGTAGCCCCTTAATTATGATATCCCTAACATGAGTGATTGATTGAGTATTGATTAGTATACATCGATCAATATTTCAGCTATATTCAGGACGAGAGCAAGTTCAATCATATATCAAAATACTATATATAGAAATGAAGGAAGGTATTACTCAACCTGGTGAATGACCTTTGACTGCCGCTGTAAAACACGGAAAAAATAAGTCTTTTGTAGCAGAGGTAATCACTGTATGGTAAGTGTTACGGCTACGGTTGTTTGGTATCGCTTCCGGTTTTTATGGAGAATTGAACTGGCAGGACAGGTAGGCACAAAAGTACGTTTTTCTTTGAATATAATAAACTATACAAATTAGGAGCATAATGTATCGATTTGTCATTGATTTTGCCATGTATACATACCATTTTTATAACTCAATACGTGAAATAGCTTCTAAAATACGTTAATAAACATGTATCGAAAGCGTCGATTTGCAAAATTTTTCATTTCATTCCTCGTTTCTGTACAAATACTCGAATGGCAACGCCTTTTTCAATGTTCATCATTAATAACAATATATTCCCATTCACTTTCAACTGTATACCTCAGAAAAAACTCAAGAATAACGACCCAAGAACCCTTTATTTACCACGGGGTCGGTAGCTAGTGTACGTGTTTGGTTTTGTGTCTGTGTACGGTATGGTATCAATTTAGTAAAACCTAGTGTACGGTTTGGTAAAATTTTTGATTTTTCCCTGTTTGCTTATAATGATTCTTCCTAAATCTCTAATATTATTCCAGGTGCTGTACTGTCTTGTGATGGAGCCCTACAGGTGTTGCTATTGCGATAATGGATATACAAGGATTGTTAGTCCGTCCGTTACACGTACATGTATAAGATAGGGGTACATGATTTATCAAAATAGCTCATCATGGTTTTTTTAACCTAGCAACTTTTGATTGATATTTTCCCGTATGTACAAAGTTTCGATTTTAAGTCTGAGCAGTTCAAGCTCGATTCCAATTATACTAGTATATACCACATATACATCTCCTAGTTTTGGTTTCGTTCTTACCACGAGCATCGTAATAGGTGGGAACTGCTTACTCTTCCGGAGGACCCGAGTTTGCTCCCTTTTCATCGATAGTCCGTGTTGCTTGTGTGTGTTTATGTATGTTTTGTTGAGTTGCCGTTCGTTCTTTGTTTCTCGGGTTTGTATAATGTCCTAAGATGTGGATTTTATTTACTTCAACTTTGGGTTTTCTTTCCCGTCTATTGTCCTAGTCCTATGATGTTTTAAAATAATGAATGGAAATCGAAGAGAAAATGTTATGGCAGAGAGACAAACCGCCCTCTAAAACTAGATAATGCGTTTGTAAGACACAGATGTCCCATCCGTACTTATTCCTTGGCTATGATGTCATACTACCCAAGACACATATACTGGTCAAATAGCATTGTATGTAGTACCTGAGATATGGACCTAAACCAAGAACTTAACCAAAGTGTGACGGACGGACGGACGGACAAGGGTAACACTATATGTCCCGGCCACATACGTGGGCGAGACATAAAAAGTATGTTGTGTTTTTAATCAAATTTAAGGTGCACAATACCATATTAATTTCTGTAGCTGAAATTCATTTTTCATTCTTCTTTTAACTTTTATTAATTAAGGGATCATGAATTTGACAAAGCTGGAAGAACACGTGGGAAGAAAAAGCGAAAAACTGGAGATGTAACAGACCCAGATCATCCCGCAAGAGGATGCAAGCCTGTTCGTCAGTTTCATCGGAGGGATGACACAAAAATACTTCCACATGCTCGAAGAGGCTTAAAGCTAGAAGACTAGTCAAACTGTGCACTATTGTTAAACAACTACAGTTTTAATAAAAAATGAACATTTCTAAAATATCTTCCTTGATACATTCAACAATATAAAAATAATAACAAAATGTAGATTATAACAAAACAAAAGTAAAAAGAATCACGTAGATTTAAAAAATAGAATAACAGAATATCTTTCTCCCTTTTCATAAAAAGCACACAAAAAAAACATTAACGTCCAAATGATAAAGACTAAAGTACATCTATCACATGTTTTGACACTTGTGGCGAGCTAAGCTCGATCTCCAAAAAAAACTTCTATTACAGTTGTTGCACCTATATTTTTGCCTTTTGGTTAACCCCGTGTATGTGGTCTGATAGTGTGTCTTTCCGTTGAAAAGTTGTTTTGCAAGTTGGACATTCGAAGCTGTTGTGTGTATTTACAACTTCCAAACCATTACACGACAGTGTTTGTCATAAAAGTGACGACCTATACTGTTAAGATTTACCACATTTATCACATTTGCAGGATTTCATTTTAGCATGAGAATTGAAGTGCCCTTGAAAGTGACCTCTTCCATTAAATTGCATCCCACAAATGTCACAAGTGTATGGCTTTTCTCTTGTATGTCCTCGTTCATGTCTAGTCAAACCTGAACTAGTCTGAAAGGTTTTCCCGCAATGACCGCATAAATGTTTTTTTTTCATTCACAGGCACCTCATTTCCATTATCGTCAACTTGAACTTCGTGAAACGATTCCTCTAGCCCATGAATTATCTCAGTCTCCATTTAAAAAGATACATGTATACACAATTGAGTTATTGAGTTAATTCAGTAACACATAAGGGGACGACCATTTAATATCGAGGGGGCCGGCACTTTTTTCAAATAAATATGTTGGTCGCCAAAAATCTGAAAATAAATATCTTGGTCTAGTCAGGACTGAAAATTAAAATAGTTTGGCCTTTCAAATTTTAACTCTGCTTACATAGAATATTAAAACTGTGTGTTCTTTCAACCTCAAAATCAATTATTTTGCCCCCAAAATATATATTGATGCTAATTTAACTACATATCAAATATCATAGACATATTATACAAGGTTCTTGTTTAACTGAAGTGTTGGAAAAGTCATGGAAAGAATAGTTCATAAACACGTTTATAATCATCTCCAAAGCTTAAAGCTGATATATGAATTTCAGTCTGGATTTTTACCAAATCATTCAACTGTCCATCAACTTCTTGAAATGTATAATTCAATTATAAATTCACTAGAGAGAAAGGAAATGAGTTGTTTTGTCTTTTGTGATTTTTCAAAAGCGTTCGATAAGGTATGGCATCGCGGTTTATTACACAAGTTAAAGGCGTATGGAATCAATGGCAAGTTGTTTAATTGGTTTCATAGTTATTTGAATGAACGAGAGCAAAGAGTTGTTATCAAAGACGCGTCCTCCAGTCTTACTACTATTTTGGGAGGTGTCCACCAAGGTTCAGTTCTTGGACCTTTACTGTTTATAATATATATAAATGACATTGCTGACAAATTGACTTCCCTAACTAGACTATTTGCTGACGACACGTCTTTTAACTGTTCACATTCTGACGGAACTGAAATTCAATCTATTATTAACCACGATTTAAAAGAGCTAGATGAATGGTCTAAGCGTTGGCTTATGACATTCAATCCAGACAAAACAGAAATAATGCTATTTACAAATTTAGAACACCCAGAAATCAATTTTACGTTTGAGAATAACATAATTCCAACGATAAAATCGCATAGACACCTTAGTGTAACATTTAGTACTGATGCTAAATGGAATGCCCATATAGAAAATATTGTGTCTAGTGTTTCTAAACATATAAATATCTTACGGAAATTAAAATTTAAAATTAGTAGGTCCAATTTAGAAAAACTTTATTTAGTCTACATAAGGCCAATATTCGAATACGCTTCCGAAGTTTGGGATAATTGCGGATCTGTAAATGCAAGTAAATTAGAAAGACTGCAACTAGAAGCAGCGAGAATAGTTACGGGCCTTCCCGTCTTTGCAAATTCCAATTTTATATTTCACGAACTTGGGTGGGAGACTTTACAAGAAAGACGGACTAGAAGAAAACTTCAGTTGTTTTATAATATTCAGAACAACAATGCCCCGGGTTATCTATCTAACCTGATACCACCAACCATCCAAAGTACAACTGTATACTCACTCAGAAACGGAGAAGATATAATCATTCCGTTCTGCAGACTTTCCATTACAAACGACTCATACATTCCATCGACCATCAGACAGTGGAATAACTTGGACTTGTCAATAAGGAACGTTGGATCTTTGCCCCATTTTAAAAGTGAACTAAAGAAATTGTCAAACTCCTATAGTGTAAATATTCCGAAATATTACTCGTATGGTCCACGTAAATTGAATATAGTGCTTACTCAGTTTAGATGTTCGGCAACATTTTTAAACTATGATGTGTTTAAAATTAAGATAATATCTAACCCATCCTGTAGCTGCGGTGCCATTCGAGAAGATTCCTACCATTATGTCTTTGAATGTTCCCTGTACAATGGAATTCGTAATGATCTACTAAATTGTCTGGATTGGTTACCTAATGATAGCCATTTGGATCTTAAGCTGCTAATTTTTGGTAACTCAACCCTTACAAATGAACAAAATGAACTTGTATTAAAGAAAGTGTTTGCCTATATAAGAAAGTCAGAAATGTTCCTGATTGTTTAAAGAATACATTTAAATATGTTTTTCAATCATTGTAATGTTATCAATGTTATCAATGTTCTTTAATATTCTTACTCTCCTTTTAACCTTTGTCTTTCTCTCAAATCGTTACTATTCTTACTCTCCTTCCTTCTTACAAATTCTGGTATAAACATCTAAATATCAGTAATATTTAAAACTATGTTCATTTTGCATGCCTATTATTGTTGTAAATGTAGGAGAATACCTCGTAAGTACGTTGTACTTGTGTCCTATCCAATTTGTTATTTTGTGACAAATAAAATACGTTTAAACTAAACTGAAGTGAACAGAAACTTTATCATTACTATATATTGTGTCAAAGTCGATTAACCGTGAATGCAGGGGTATACACTTAAAATCATCAGGAAACTGAGCTAAGCTGATGCACCAAATATTATTGACATATTAGGTGTGTTTCTTGATTTATTGAAGTATCAGAGCAGAAATTTTTTGAAGTGAGACAAAAACCCAATTCTAAACAATGAAGATACGATGTATCAAAAGGATTCTCCATTACAGACATATCAAGCAAATTGGAACCGCCTAAGTGGCATATTCGGCCGAATCATACCAAAGTCTTTAAAATCGGTAAACGACTATTTAGGGACCGACAATTTAACTTGAAAAGGTGGGGGGGGCTAGAAAATTATTTATTTCAAATAATTCAAAATATATGTAAATGGCTAGATGTATTAGCTGATTATCCCAGTGGGATAAAAAAAAATCGAGATTTTTAACTTCAACTTAAATTGCAAAGCTACAATCTTAAATTTAAATCCTCCCTTTCAGTTGAATCGGAGTAATCAGTTTTACAAACAGATTTGCATACCACACCGTACACCTGCTTGTCACCAAACCGTACTAAACAAAGTTCATGCAGTAAACCAAACACGTACACTAGCTACCGACCCCCGTGGTAAATAAAGGGTTCTTGGGTCGTTATTCTTGAGATGTGTCTGAGGTATACAGTTGAAAGTGAATGGGAATATATTGTTATTAATGAGGAACCTTGTATTGTAAAAGGCGTTGACTTTCGAGTATTTGTACAGAAACGAGGAATGAAATGAAAAATTTTGCAAATCGACGCTTTCTATACGTGTTTATTAACGTATTTCAGAAGCTATTTCACGTATTGAGTTATAAAAATGGTATCTATACATGGCAAAATCAATGACAAATCGATACATTATGCTCCTAATTTGTATAGTTTATTATATTCAAAGAAAAACGTACTTTTGTGCCTACCTGTCCTGCCAGTTCAATTCTCCATAAAAACCGGAAGCGATACCAAACAACCGTAGCCGTAACACTTACCATACAGTGGTAATGTACCTACTCTTTTTCGAAGTAGAGTTTGAAGATACCAAAGGGAGGTAATCAGAACCCGTATATCGAAGAAGAACAGACAACCCAATGGCCAAAAGATAATATACAAAAGGACAAATAACGATCTACAAAAGATACACACGAAGATAAAGATCGAGTAACAGGAACCTCAATGAAAACCGGGGGTGAACTCAGGTGCTCCGGAAGGGTAGACAGTTCCTGCCCCGCTAGTGGTACCCGTCGCGTCAATCTAGTTACAAACCCGATGATAAGTCATGAATGAGAAAAGAACCGGGAAGACTTTACGACAATATTCAATTTTTAATGGGGGGTTTTTTCACGAATAATATGAGTTATCTTTCTTTATGCACATTTTGTTGTTGTTTATTGTTCTATGTTTATGAAGGTATATTATGTATATATTTAGGTATATAAACAAAGACCACTAATTTGATTTATTTATTTATTTATTTATTTATTTATTTATTTATTCATTTATAATTGGAACATATTGGCTCACTTGCACAAATGCGATTTATTTATATGTCTTTGTCCAAGCATGTTCATCCGGGTTCTGATTCAACAAAATGTCCTTATTTGTATTCATTTTATTTTTTGTATTCTTAATTTTGATATTTGAGGAGATAATGTACGTTGTGATAATTTGTGTCAAGCCTTTATTTCAGTTGTACATGCATTTACAATAAAATTACGAATAACACGTACATACATGTACATTAATAACAGACTTTCGAATTTCCGAATGACATTGCACAGTTTATGTAAAGATTTAGCCTCCCCCTCATCCCCACATCCAGTGATGATAAGTTATATTATTCAACAAGGCAATGATTACTCTCTTTAAATGTTCAAGCTGTTAATGGAGAAGATAATTTATGCTTAACTTACATTGTTTTGAAGCTTTTGTGGATTGTTCTTCCTGGTACAAGTATCCCTTAGATCATTGACAATAATAACGAGTACCGATTAGTGACTTAACAAGTAGCCCCTTAATTATGATATCCCTAACATGAGTGATTGATTGAGTATTGATTAGTATACATCGATCAATATTTCACCTATATTCAGGACGAGAACAAGTTCAATCATATATCAAAATACTACATATAGAAATGAAGGAAGGTATTAGTCAACCTGGTCAATGACCTTTGACTGCCGCTGTAAAACACGGCAAAAATAAGTCTTTTGTAGCAGAGGTAATGCACCTACTCTTTTTCGAAGTAGAGTTTGAAGATACCAAAGGGAGGTAATCAGAACCCGTATATCGAAGAAGAACAGACAACCCAATGGCCAAAAGATAATATATAAAAGGACAAATAACGATCTACAAAAGATACACACGAAGCATAAGATCGAGTAACAGGAACCCGAATAAAAACCGGGGGTGAACTGAGGTGCTCCGGAAGTGTAGACAGTTCCTGCTCCGCTAGTGGTACCCGTCATGAATGAGAAAAGGACCGGGAAGTCTTTACGACAATATTCAATTTTTCATGGGGTTTTTTTCACGAATGATAATATGAGTTATCTTTCTTTATGCACATTGTGTTGTTGTTTATTGTTCTATGTTTAGGAAGGTATATTATGTATATATAATGATAGAAATAATTATAAAAACCTGTTAGTGTAAACCTTCCCTTTCCAAATGTCCGAAAAATAAGGCTCACAGAGAGTCCGTTATGCGACGTTGGCTCGACCGTCGTGAGACACATTCTACTTCGAAATCGCGCGATAATGGCACGAATGTTGTGGAACAATAGCGGAAATTCTGCGACGGTCCATAAATTTAAAATTAACACTGATTAAATATATTCATTACTTTGTGATTATAAGACTATTAAAACGATGATCGTGCGACCTCTAAATGAGCTTTAACTCTTGATCGTCAATTCATTTCAGTCTTTTTGTTGGATTTCGTTTTCTTACTTTACAGATTTCGCTTCATTTCGTTGGATTTCGTTTTCTTACTTTACAGATTTCGTTTTATTTCGTTGGATTTCGTGTTCTTACTTTACAGATTTCGTTGGATTTTGTTTTCGTTTCGCTTCGTTTCGTTTTATTTCGTTTCTCAGTTTACCATCACCCTTTCCATACATTGATGCAGTGGATGTCCTAATAGGGAAATGATTTATCATGTCCCATTTTAGCAAAGACACGTCAGACAATAGCTAGATATGATTATATTAATTAATTTACTGTTATCTATTGTTAATGTAAGTAACTAACATTGAAGTACTAGTTTTATACCTATATTAAGATGGTAAAATTTTATGTTTTACGTTTAAAAGCAAACATTGACTCTAAATATTACGGAAGCAAGAAAACGAAAGTAGACAAATATAATTCTTATCTCTGGGAGTTACCCCCTCCCAGAGGGTGTGCCGGGGTAGAATAGGCACCAGGTTTCTCCGTCCTAGAGGCACTAGTCTTCTAAAAGGGGTCATCCCCGGGGTATAGAAATGGGACCGAGAGCTTCTTCCGCTTGAAGGAGCGTCCGTCGGTTGTGCGGGATGTAGAAATTCACAGCCAACCCGTCCTTCGGATGAGACGTAAATAAAACCGAGGTCCCGTGTTGAGAGATCGCCACCCTCTTCGCACGTTAAAGAACCCAGTGTAACAGCTCACTATATGAGCATTATGCTCATGATGAGTGGTCCATAAGAGACCTGTTGCACTGGCTAAATTATCCGTCCCTACCCATCACATTTCCTTGTTTCGAGTCTTGTGGCGTTTAAATTATTCTCGTCCTGAATATAGCTGAAAAATTGCTCGCTGGACGTTAAACACCAATCAATCAATCAATCAATCAATCAATCAATCTTATTAAGTTAAATTATTTTTTATTTCAATATTTACAACCATGGTGTATGAGAGAATTAGACAAACAACGTAAAAAATAATATTAAAATGTAGTGAATTCTGAATTTTGTATGAAGCACATTAAATCCACATTTGTATCGATGTTATAATATACAATTAATGCCTGCACTTGCGGTGAACATCATAATTTTTCACCCGTGGGATGTTGTTTTCCCTCGGGCTAAAGCCCTCGGGAAAACAATACCCTTCGGCTGAACAATTATGATGTTCACCTTAAGTGCAGGCATTAATTGTATATTATAACATCGATACAAATGTGGATTTAATGTGCTTCATTATACTGAAACTTGATGAAAAAAAAAAAGATATTTATTTGAACATTACCATATGGCAAAATCATGCTCATTATTTTATTCATGAGATATGAATATTCATGACGTCGTGGAACCACGTGACATTTGTTGACATCGTGGAAAAATTCAAAGAGAAGAGAGAAAACCCATAGCCTAGCCCCCACCCCCCACCCCCCTTATATGTTCGGTCCCTTAATCAATGATGAATAATATATTACTACTGCTGTTTTATGTGTTTTAAAACAAATCATATTTGTTCTATATATGATTTATTTGATAATAATGAATAAAAAAGAACGGACTTGAGATTTTATTGATATGTTTCCCCTCAACGCACCTCACATAATTATTTGATCACGTGATACTTTGTTTATGAAGAAGCGGTGCAAATGGAACAGACGAATTGTTTGAAAATGCCTCGGGAATAATGGTACGTTTCACACGCCCAACATCCCTACGTTGCCTCTTAAATGGCGTCGGGCATTGAAAATTGTAAAAACGATCACAATTAATCTTCTCCAGGAACCTACAGATCATAAGTCTTCCATTCAAAACAAATATCAAGTGGAACTTTTTTACCGGAAGTTTTAATGTGAACGAAGAGAACTTATGTTGGTATGGCGGTTTCGCCAGTTTTATCATTTTTTTAACCATATTTTAAGGGTTTTATAAGAAATGATAGGAAAAGTTGTATCAAAATAAGAAATACTCCAGGAACTTCCAATATATTGAGTATGGTGTTGTTCTTATGTTATGTATATGTTTTATATTCGGTCAAAAGCTCTTCAGAGCTTGTGTTGTATATTTGATTTTATGCCGAATCAAAATAAATTTTTCTTATCTTATCTTATCTTATCTTATGGTATCAAAAATTTGCTTGAACAACCCTAAGCGGTGTTTGGTGAAAAAAGAACTCAGAAAGTAAGTCCAGGTTTAATAAAAGATCAACACTGCCTCTTTTACTTCTTCGGCCGTTCATTTCTTAAGTACTACGATGACGTCCATTTGATTCAATATGGCGGTCGTATGCAAATTAGCAAAATGGGCTTGATTTTGCCATATGTCTGTAAATGAACAGCCAGAATGGTTCCACTGGGCACATCGGTGGTGGTCATTTTATGCATACTTACGTCACGTCCACGTTTTAGATCATGGTCATTTTACCGATATCGTAAGCGCTTTGGCGATCTAGATAACTGTTTCCCCGGTCCATCATCATAACAAACTTGGACCATAACAATATCGGACTACACTAACTCGAACCATAACAAACTCGGACCATGACACACTCGGACTACAGCGAAAGTGAAAAAAAAAGACATTCTGTCTAGCCATGAACTTTAACATGGCTTCAAATTAAAAGTGAAATGAGAGGAAAAGTTTTGCCTCACATTCTTCAACAAAAATAACTTTCCCTGTGACTTTCTTTCGATTATAACTCTATGGGAAAATATATATATATACATTTTATCATCAACATTAAAATGAAAACTAAAAAGAGTCCGATTTTATTTATTACAAATAATAAATATTTCCATGGTCCGAGTTTGCACACCTATTTTAAATCTGCTAATTATTAGTAGTCCGAGTTTGTTATGGTGCGAGTTTGTCATAGTCCGAGTTGGTTATGGTCCGAGTTGTCCAGTAGCGGTAAAAACTGATGACCGGTGAAATAGAGAAAACAAGGAATTAAGGCATGTAGGATTTGTTAGTTAAAATAATATGAGTTGGCATGGCCTATAGAGAGGACGTTAGTATTTGAAATTAAGTGATACTAAAAATACCTTTATATACCTAATATATGTTTATCATTAAACACTGTCGCAACCGCAACTTGCGCAAGTGATAAAGTTTACCAGTTGCTTGAGGTGACACGATTTACCACGCACTACCGCACACTAACACACACTTCATGTAATTTGTTGCTATGACGTTTTATTTTAATTATTTGTATGTAAAATGGTGTAGTAAAGCTTTTTTGTGACTATTTAACGTAAAAAGTTAAGAAATATAACCTATTAATTAGCTCAAACTATGTAGTCCGAGATTCCTCTGCCGTTCGACGACTATTTACATCTTGCTGCTGTCGAACGTCAGAGCGCTCTCCATAATGAAAACAGCGGATTTTCCTGTCCATCTCAGCCGTGGCACATTTCCACGTTTTGTGGCTATCAGATTTTATTTTCTATCCAAAACCCTAATATATATATATCGCTTCACCAATCATTTTTCTATTCATTCATAACCATCTTACCCTCAGAAATTGGTGTTGCACTCCATTACAGCACGATTTCCCCAGACCTACATAATTTCGTCATTTTGAACACTGACATTTTGGAATATTTATCACGTGACATCGAGGGAACTACGATTACCGCAATGTATCATGGGAGATGATTTGCATATACATGTAATCTGACCTTGTCCAAAAAATAGGGGGAAACGTAACACATGCTCTTTCCGAAACCCGCGGATAACACTGCCAAATGAATCTTTTCTATCCAACATATTTTGTATTATTTCTTTCTGCTCTGATTTGAGATGTAGATGGAACTGTTTGTCCTGCAGAATACGCTTTATATCGTCTTGTATGTTTGTTTACATATGCTAATTTGGCGCGCTGCATTTAGTAGCTCCCATCATGCAATGCGTTGCTATCATCTTTCAGTTAGTATCGCGAGATCACGTTAAAAAAATGGCAGTGAAATGACCAAATCGGGTGTAAGAAAAAAAACGTGCTGTAATGGAGTGTAACACCACTCTCTGAGGGTAAGATGGTTATGAATGAATAGAAAAATGATTGGTGAAGCGATATATATTAGGGTTTTGGATAGAAAATAAAATCTGATAGCCACAAAACGTGGAAATGTGCTACAGTTGAGATGGGGAGAAAAATCCGCTGTTTTCATTATGGAGAGCGCTCTGACGTTCAAACGACAACAGCAAATTCTAAATAGTCGTCGAACGGCAGAGGAATCTCGGACTAAAACTATGGTGCTCGGTGTTTTCCGTTGTAGTTACATGTACCACACACTTCATGTAATTTGTTGCTATAACGTTTTATTTTAAAGCATCTCAAAATAATTGAAATATTATAATTTGCAGCTGTATTTGGATAAAAAGTCACACCGTCTAAAAATAGTCAACACGGGATCAGATCAAAGTTTTGGTTTGTCACCGTGTGTAAATATCATCACAGGAGTCGGAAGTTCTATCAATAATAAGGCAGTGATTGGGATTACCATGCGCCCCGCGCCATAGTCGCATTACCCGACGAAATGGTGCATTTCCACATAAAAACTCTGCGTCATGCGCGCGCATTCATTTTCTGATGAAGTCGGACGTACATACAGCCGAACCGTTCTGTCAAGACTGCACGGACATAGTCCCATTGAAAAAAATGTAATCCCAATCACTGTATCTAATTTATAATTTAGTTTTTATTTCAAAATGATCTGTGAAAGTTCAACATCGATATCTGGTACCTTGTGTACATACAATTTTATACCTTTGCATAAAGAATTCAGGCTTAAATAAATCGTAAACCAGTTTCAAAAACTAATATATATGATAACCGCAAAGTACAACAACGAGCAACAACGGACTTGTAACACTTTCCCGGCGGGAAGTATCGGATACTGATCAGTATGTCACTTTCCCGTGTTTTTTTTACTTTCCCCGGGAAACGGGAAATGGGAATTTTCATGCATTGCACAGCGTTTATCATGCATATCAGATGGATTTTTTTGTTCAGATCAAAGTTTAAGCCAAGAATTAAAAAAAAGTGTTAAGTTCAAGCTCGTATGTCCTTCATCATATTTATTCAAACAGAAGGGTGTGAGTTGTCAGATAGTTTATATATCTCCTCCACCCATGTATTAAAGTTTGTTAAATGTTTTTATTCTACATTATTTTTCACACTGGATTTTGGTGCATAGTTCTGTCATTATGGCCCATTCATATCAAAAATGTCCCATTGACAAGGAAGGAAAGGGGGCCATAGTCCCATTGAAATTTGTTTAATCCCAATCACTGTAAGGTATAGGGGCACTTCGAAGATCGCTGGGCAACTATGTGTTTTTTTTATAGTTGTCCAGCGATCTTCGAAGTGCCCCTATACCTTATTATTGAAAGAACTTCCGACTCCTGTGATATCATGGACGCCATTACTCGCTGTCGAAACAGTTGATTTACCGATATTTTCTTGATTTCTTTGACATTAGAATGAAAATTATAAGTATTTACACTAGAAAGCATAATATTTTGAGTAAAATAATGCTTAAAAGTTGATAAAACGTTAAAAACAAGAAGTGTGTGGTAAATCTGGTAGTGTGTGGTAAATCGTGCGGCCGGTTGCTTGCCCATGGTCGGTCACCCGGTGGTTCTCTCCGGGTACTCCGGCTTCCTCCACCACTAAAACTGGTCGCCATGATATAGCTGAAATGTTGTTGAAAGTGGCGTTAAACACCAAAAATCAAATCTGTCATGTGAAATCTAGAGTACCCTTTACACTATTAGTTACTATAATATTTAATATGGGAGTGAAGATCGCTAGGCAAACAAGGGTTAGGGTCCACTGCGAAGTTATGCGAGTGCCAATGGCACGATAGTTCATACTAAAACTGTTCACGCCATGGGGGAGGTTCTATTCTTAACAGTTAATTCTATAGTGTATACTATCAAAGAGGAAGGTCGCTAGGCAATGAAGAAGATCGCTAGGCAAATAGGAAGGTCGATTGACGTCGCCCAGCCCTGGTTATGACGTCACTGAGAAGTTTGAAAATACCATATATCGATAGATAAATGAAAAGCTCAAAGTTACGAAATGGTATGAATGGTTACGAAGTTATGAAGTTACGAAACCATTAGGGTATGAAGTTACACTGAGTTACAAGACAGTAATGCCACCTAGCGGGATACAATATAATGCAATGGTCCATCAACGACAATCATATTGCAAGTTTTATTTAATGCAAATTTGACATAATTGCCAAATAGATATATATATTATTTTAATTTATTGAATAAAATACAATATTTTTTTTGCTAGTGGAAAAAAAAAGTTGAATTCGATTCCTGCTTATTTATATTCCTATATCAATATCCAGGCAAAAAAACTATATCAGGTATATGGCAGTCCAATATTTGAAAGAATTAATGTCCATATACACGTACAAAGGTACAATGTACCTCCATTAAGCTATTAATAAAAAAAATCTGAATTTTCAGCTGTTGAGTTCAGATTGTAAAATAACATAACAATCATTTTTTATCTCAATATATTACAAGTTACTTGAAGTATAAACTGATTTTCAACACAATAAGCAACTTATGAAATGTATATGTTTCATTTGTACATATAACCTCTAATTAATATGAAAAATTTGATTTTAAGCATATCCCCCCCTTTTTTTGGTTGCCTCAATAGAAATGATCTCACAATATACTAAACTATGTTAATTCATGCTATGTTCCCATTAATTATATTAATTATGCATTAGAAGACATTAAATAAGACCTAATACCTAGATATTCAGCAAAAATTACTTGAAACTGTCCAAAATTTGTAAAATTATGATTGTTGATTTTTAGGTTTTTGTTAATTCTTATGACCTGCAACTTTAATTTTCTTCAAAACTCAGTAAATATATGTTTCTTGACAACTTTTGTTATGTTTCTTGTTAGTCGGATGCACAAATGTACATTTACAGTCAATTTATACAAAATCCACATTGACAATTTGAATAATTAACAGTAAATGTCCAGTGACAAATGCAATTTTCTTGGGATCACTAAAATGACCTGGTTTTAAACTACATAATTCTGAAATAAAGCTGCTTTCTATAGTCTTACAGTGATTTGGATTACCACGCGCCCCGTGCCATAGTCGCATTTCCACATAAAAACTCCGCGTCATATGCGCGCATTCGTTTTCTGATGAAATCAGACGTACATACAGCCGAACTGTTCTGTCAAGACTGTACGGACATAGTCCCATTGAAAAAAATTTAATCCCAATCACTGTATCTAATTTATAATTTAGTTTTTATTTTAAAATGATCTGTGAAAGTTCAACTGCAAATCAACATCGATATCTGGTAACATGTGTACATACAATTTTATACCTTTACATACGGAATTCAGACTTAAATAAATCGTAAACCAGTTTCAAAAACTGATATATCTGATAACCGCAAAATACAACAACGAACAACAACGGACTTATAACACTTTCCCGGTGGGAAGTATCGGATACCGATCAGCATGTCACTTTCCCGTGTTTTTTTTTACTTTCCCCGGGAAACGTGAAATGGGAATTTTCATGCATTGCACAGCGTTTATCATGCATGTCAGATGGATTTTTTTGTCCAGATCAAGGTTTAAGCCAAGAATTAAAAAAAAGTGTTAAGTTCAAGCTCATATGTCCTTCATCATATTTATTCAAACAGAAGGGTGTGAGTTGTCAGATAGTTTATATATCTCCTCCACCCATGTATTAAAGTTTGTTAAATGTTTTTATTCAACATTATTTTTCACACTGGATTTTGGCGCATGTCGTAAGTTCTGTCATTATGGCCCATTCATATAAAAAATGTCCCATTGACAAGGAAGGGAAGGGGGCCATAGTCCCATTGAATTTTTTTTAATCCCAATCACTGGTCTTATATTGTTTCATATGTACATTTTACATGTGTTCTAACTATAACTACCAAAATTTATGAGGAAAAATAAGGAAGATTAGAAAATTTTCTAAAATGGTATCACCATAGACTGTATTTGAAATCGACTAAATGCCGCAACATGAAATTGTTAAAATTCTTAATTTTAGCAATCTTTTTCAACATCATCTGTCCATTAACTACAAAAACACATTAAATCTACCATTCTCAATAATTGTAAAGTCATAAATAAGCATAAAATTATATTTCAATACCCTCTGTGCATGTACATCTAGTGTATGGGGAACATTTTCCAAAATATTGCATAATAATCATATTGAAGCCGTAACATGACACCTTGCAGTGTTTTCATTTGAAGCCGGGAACCGGCGCATTTCACCGGCTATTGCTATAAAATCCCTGGCTATGAATTTTTCAAGCATGGGTTTAATGTTAAAAAATAAATCCAGTTGTCTTTTCTATTTTAATTGTGTAAGTTTGTCATTTGCCGGCATGCACTCTCGGAGTGAACATGGGATTATATAATTTGGGGATTGAAAACAAATCTTAGTGTTTGAACTTGGTTACGATTTGACCTTAATTTCATGTATGAAGAAGCGCTGCTGTGACAAAGAAACGAGTCGATGGCCATTTTTTCTTTCGGCCTCAAATCATTCTCGTCCCATTTATAACAGGGCTTTCAATAGAAGCCGGTAACCGGCGATTTTCGCCGTTTATTTAGAGAAAGATCGCCGGCTATTTTGTTGAAAAAAAATTGAAATTTTATATCAATCATGTCAATATTGTTGACGTGTTTCAATAATAAATCTATATTGACGGTGCTTTATTTATATATTTTTTTGCTTCCTGGAATAACAGTTTTCCGATATACTGTTTAATACACGTTTTTTCATTGGTTTAAATTGCAAAAATATGCAGCATGTCAAGATCTACATACCCTGCAATTTTGAGGTAAATTCCATTACCCATTTTGGAGTTATTACCCTTTTTTCATCAAATTTTCAAAATTATAATACTTTTTGTTCTTTATTTCAAAAACTATAAGAGATAGATGATAAATTTAAACTGCAAACATGTCCAGCATGATAAGGTCTACCTGCCCTGCAATTGTGAATAAAATCTGATTAATCGTCTTGGAGTTATTGCCCTTTTTTCATCAAATTTTCTAAATTTTAATACTTTTCGCTCTTTATTTCAAAAACTATAAGAGTTAGATGATAAGTTGAAACTGCAAAAATGTTCAGCATGTCAAGATCTACCTACCCTGCCATTTTAAAGAAAATATAATTACCCATCTTGGAGTTATTGCCCTTTTTTCATCAAATTTTCAAACTTTTAATACTTTTCGTTTTTAATTTAAAAAACTATAAGAGATAGATGATCAATTTTAATTGCAAAAATGTGCAGCATGTCAAGGTCTCCCGACCCTGCAATTGTGAAGAAAATCTGATTACCCGTCTTGGAGTTATTGCCCTTTTTTCATCAAATTTTCAAAATTTTAATACTTTTCGTTCTTTATTTCAAAAACTATAAGAGATAGATGTTAAGTGTAAACAACAAACATGTTCAGTATGTCAAGATCGACCTACCCTGTAATTTTGCAGTAAATCTGATTCCCGTCTTGGAGTTATTGCCCTTTTTTCATCAAATTTTCAAAATTTCAATACTTTTCATTTTTTATTTCAAAAACTAAAAGAGTTAGATGGTAAGTTGAAACTTCAAAAATGTTCAGCATGTCAAGATCTACCTACCCTACAATTGTGAAGAAATTCTAATTACCAATCTTGGAGTTATTGCCCTTTTTTCATCAAATTATCAAAATTATAATTCTTTTTGTTCTTTATTTCAAAAACTATAGGAGATAGATGATAAGTATAAACTGCAAAAATGTGCAGAATGTCAAGGTCTACCTACTCTGCAATTGTGAATACAATCTGATTACCCGTCTTGGAGTTATTGCCCTTTTTTCATCAAATTTTCAAAATTTTAATACTTTTCGCTCTTTATTTCAAAAACTATAAGAGATAGATGATAAGTTGAAACTGCAAACATGTTCAGCATGATAAGATCTACCTACCCTGCCATTTTAAAGAAAATATAATTACCCATCTTGGAGTTATTGCCCTTTTTTCATCAAATTTTCAAACTTTTAATACTTTTCGTTTTTAATTTAAAAAACTATAAGAGATAGATGATCAATTTTATTGCAAAAATGTGCAGCATGTCAAGGTCTCCCGACCCTGCAATTGTGAAGAAAATCTGATTACCCGTCTTGGAGTTATTGCCCTTTTTTCATCAAATTTTCAAAATTTTAATACTTTTCGTTCTTTATTTCAAAAACTATAAGAGATAGATGTGAATTGTAAACAGCGAACATGTTCAGTATGTCAAGATCGACCTACCCTGTAATTTTGCAGTCAATCTGATTACTCGTCTTGGAGGTATTGCCCTTTTTTCATCAAATTTGTAAAATTTTAATAATTTTCGTCTTATATTTCAAGAACTATAAGAGATAAAGGTTATGTTTAAATTGCAAAAAATTGCAACATGTCAAGATCTACCTACCCCACAATTTTGAAGTAAATCCCATTACCCATTTTGGAGTTATTGCCCTTTTTTCATCAACATTTTCCGAATTTTTATACTTTCATCTTATATCTCAAAAACTATTAGAGATAGAGGGAAAGTTTAAACTGCAAAAATGTTCAGCATGTCAAGATCTACAAAACATTTCCTTCCAGTTGAAAATGTGTGACAACTGTGTGAAGAGTTATTCCTGTTGAAATGCATTATTTTGTTGACTCACTGCTTTTGGTTACTCAAATAATCAAAGGGAAGCAACTCTATTACATGATGTGAAGTAGCAAAAGCTAAATTTTGAGAATCATTGACATATATGTTTTTTTACAGCAATTTTGGTAACTTACATTAAAGGGGGAACCCCTGTCCAACTTTTTTTGGAGAAGGGGTCTGCAATGACGAGGGCTACATTTGTTATTGTTTTACCAAAGTTATCAAGTTTTATTGGCTGATATTATACCCAGGTGAGCTATACAGGCTCCTTGGAGCCTCTAGTTTTATGTTTTGTCACACTCCTGACACATTTTTCTAAAAGATAAATACACCAAATATCAAGCTAAATGCAATCATTGTTGGTCACAATAACTTGTTTAAGTAGTAGTGCATAGTCTATTTTGACTGAAAAAAGGTTTCCCTTGAATATATTTCATTTCTGCATTGTTATGATGTTATTTCAATCATATTTTATCATATTCTAAGTAATACTATCATAATTATAAAAAAATGACAACTCAATTTTCAACCATTTATACATCTTTTCAAGAGTGTAGTGCTTATTGAGAATTAAATAATTCCCGAGACAATTACAAGCAGTTTTATGGAGGCTATATGCTTACAAAATAATCTATTTCTTAAATAAAATTGTCACACTCCTGACTCCCTCTTGAAAATAAACCTGTCGAGCTGAAAATAATATAACCAACTTATTCTTTCCAAACTAAAAGTTATATTTCTTCAAAAGCTTATATTGCTTACAGTTAACAGTAAATATCTATTCAAAATTATATTTTTGTTTTTTCTAACGATTAGTGTGCTAATTATTTGCCCTTTAGGAATTTATCTCATCAAAAATGGTTAAAATGGATTTGAAATTTATTAAAACTAGCAATAAATCATCTTTTCTTAGTATAAATTACTTATTAGCAGTTTTCAAATTATGTAGGTTTATTCTGTATCTGTATCATCCTATACAAATCTGTCACACTCCTGACAATTTTTTGAAAATAAGGAATAAAACAGAACTTTTTTAATAAAACTGACAAACATATATATATATATATATATACATAACAACTTATTTCATTTAAGGAAATAATGTCAAATTCTGAAGAAAAAATTGCAATGAATTTCTCATTCTTTTCTTTAAAATATGTAAATTCTATGGGTTAAAACCATTCACACATAAAAACTAGTTTGCAGATGAACTTACAAATAATTCATTATCAATATGATAGCTGTTATCTAATAGCTACATGACATGATGTATTCAAACTTTTATTGAGCATTATAGTCACATGGATGAAATTTGTTCCATCAAATATTTGTCACACTCCTGACGTTTCATCATAAATGAAATTTGAAACATTCAAAACATATATACAAATAGAAAACTGAAAATGTTGAACTGAGTAAAACTGATATACATATGTCATATCATTTATCATAAAATCTGTCATAAAGTCTAACGTTTTTTAAGGCAAGATGTGATTTCCCTCTCTTGGAATTTTATTAGATGTCCTCTCCCAGGAAGAATGTCAGGGGTAGTAAGTTTTGATAGATTTTCTAAGGCCTGGCAACTTCACAATTAGTTTTCCCATGTTTCTCAATAATTTACTCTGCAAAAAAACTTCCTACTGCAATTGCAATCTACATTTAATGTTTTTATTTCAGGAATGTTACATATTACTGTTGAATGAAAAATTATTGATAAATTGTTAAAAATGCTTTATCAAAAGAATGAAAATGTTTTATGAAAGGCAAGATATATTAAAGTAAGTATTCTGTTTATCTAAAGCAACATACATCAATTTTTCATTTAGAAAAAATCCATATTTTGACATGTTTTAAGAAAATATAACCCTTTATCATCACTTATTATGAGGTGCCATGCAATATACAAAAATACTACAATTATTACTTATCGTTTGTATGTAATTAAATTGAAAATATTGTGGAAGTTTGTAGAAGCATGGTTTATTATTTTTTTTTATTTAAAAGATATGTCTATTTAAAGTGTCACACTCCTGACATTAGTTATTTTGATTTCCTAGCAATGATATGTCGTATATCGGACCTATTTCCAACTTTTTTCTTTGATTGGGTTTGGAGCTTTTGGAAAATAAAGAAAATTGTGAACTATTAAAACATACAACATAGTACTATACAACTAAGATAAAATGTCACACTCCTGACATTTTTTGTGTCTCTCCTTATGCAAGCCCAATTTTACAACTATCATATTCATCCAGTCTAATACTACTAAATTATTATAACTAAGGCTTTTTTACAACATATTTTGACTTTTATGAACTAATTAGTCTCAACAGTGAATAACTATTAAGGTTTATTTTGACATTTGTACAATTTTCCAAGTTAAATTTATTCATGTACACTAATTTAAAAAATAGAATCATTTTTTGTCGCATAATCATAGAGTCACAAAACATCTAGATATTTGAAGTGAAATGGTACGAAATTATAGAATACCATCTCTCTTTAATATATTTTTTATTTTATTTTTTTTTATCATCAAGGTAAGTTAAGGCAATTTGAAGTTTGTCACGCTAAAACGTCACACTCCTGACAAAATTGACCAGTTTTTAAGAGGATAACTTTTTAACCGGAAGAGCAATCTCCATGACACTTTGCATGAAGATAACTGTTACCATTGTGCTTGTTTTAAGATATTTACCTTTCTTTCATATCATTTAATATTCAAATTATTCAAAAAATCGCCCAGTTCAAAGATGTAACTGTCAAAAATCCTACTTTCACTTTCGATTTAGCACAAATTCAAGTGGTTTCCTTCCAATGCAATCAATTTTTTATTTTAAACCACAAGGACATCAAATATGGGCTAAAAATTATCCTAAAACCTGTAGGTTTCTGCTGACATTCAGTATTTTGCAGTATCTAATAGGGTTTATTTTGTATACAACAATGTATGAATCTATTTTGTGTTTACATACAAAAATGTACTACTTTCCCATTCGTTCTTTCCGACTGGTACCCATGTTTAGTGGTATTACACCTAGACGCGAGAAATGGAGCATCAGTATGTTGGTCTACCTGGGGGGTCTACCGGGGTGGTATACAGTAATGAGGACTAACATCCTCTATTAAACATTTTTTTCTCCTTCTGGTTTAAGACTTGAACTAAATTCTTCTAGCTTGTAACTAGATGTAATACTTTATACGACAGAAGCTCTTCAACCTATTAAACATTTTTTTTCTGCTTCTGGTTAGATTTGAACTAAATTCTTCTAGCTTGTAACTAGATGTAATACTTTATACCACAGAAGCTCTTCAACCTATTAAACATTTTTTTCAGATTCTTGTTAGACTTGAACTAACATCTTCTAGCTTGTAACTAGATGTAATACTTTATATCACAGAAGTTCTTCAACCTATTAAAAAAAAAATTCTGCCTCTGGTTAGACTTGAACTAACATCTTCTAGCTTGTAACTAGATGTAATACTTTATACCACAGAAGCTCTTCAACCTATTAAACATTTTTTTCAGATTCTTGTTAGACTTGAACTAACATCTTCTAGCTTGTAACTAGATGTACATGTAATACTTTGTTTATACAGTACCACATAAGCTGTTCAAGTTCAACCCATAAAAAAAAATTCTGCTTCTTGTTAGACTTGAACTAACATCTTCTAGCTTGTAATTACTAGATGTAATACTTTATACAACAGAAGCTCTTCAACCTATTAAACATTTTTTTCTGCTTCTGGTTAAACTTGAACTAACTTCTTCTTATACTGTACACATGTGAAGAAGCAGGCTATAAGAATAATAAAAAATATTGACACATTAGATGGATAGCAACAAAATCTAGCCTTCTAGGTAATACTGGACCAGAAAGATGCACAAGTGCATGCATGCCTAACACAGTGATTACATTTGTACATGTAGGATTAACATTTTAATAATGGGACATTTTCTATTGACATTCAGAATTTCTATGTGCCATTCTTTACCATTCTTTGTAAATATTTCTGATTTCAATGGGACATTTTCAGATGGAATTATATGTGATAAATGGCACATGGCCCCCTCTGATCCCAATAACCGCTAACAACTCAAACTTTCCAGTCTGGAGATACAGAGCAGAACATTTCTTCAGAAAGTCGAAATATAAATCGGGGGATCTGAACGAGGTTAGTAAAACACATTTTCCTTCATAAACGTGACATGGCAAGACGCAAATTACATTGACTTTTTCAAATTCGTTAAATGTTTAATGTCATCAAAAAGACTATTTTTCGTTTAATATTTGTGGAGTTCTACCTTAGTGACTTTATTGTAAATTACTTCTTCTACATGTACATCCATCGTTGATATGTTGTAAACCGTTGAGGGTGCAAGACAAATCGGCACTTGGTTTCGATCCCGGTTTCCATCATCCATGTTTGTTTAAGAACTACTACTTTCAAATTAATCCATATGTTATCTATTAAAAATATTGACACAAGCATTTTCAAATACCATCCATGATTTTTAAGTAGGAAATATTACGAAATCAGAAAATAATTGGCGACAGTGCACTGTGCAGTGATAAGAGTAGCTGTGGAACCGTAGCCCTTTTTGGTCCTTTTTTTTTTGGTTGCCAAATATTATTTTAATTTATTGAATGAAATAAAATATTTTATTTTTTTAAAACAAATCAAAGTTGCTATTATTATTATTTTTTTATGACAGTAGATACTTTCGGATTTAAGCTGGCTTACACATCCGGGTTATATGGTGCCCCAATTCTCGCAGTTAGCATAGACGCGAGACCGACACGAGTAATTGAGCATCAGTGTGTAGTCTACGTGGGGGTCTACCGAGGTGTTCTACAGTAATGAGGACTAACATCCTCTATTGCACTAGATTTTCTATTGAAAAAATATACTGAAGTATAATAACAAATGTTATCGATCCCATGGAACATGGAATGAAACTGTAATCATTACCACAGTGTTATTCTCTGTGTGTATTACCTACCATGAAGTCAGAACATGTCAATGTTAGTCCATAAAGGCAGGGGGGGGGAGAGGGGTAATTAAAAAAAGATAAAGACAAAGTGCAGGTCCGTCTTTATATTCCCGCTGGCAAAGGAGTGCACTGCAGCCCCTACATGTACCTACACAACAATCCACATGATTAAAACTGTAGATGTCGATAAAATTAAACATATGCTTATGTTATTGGTACTACCAACATAATCAGTGTTTATGCATTAAAAAACATGCCAAACAGAAATGTATACAAACATTAGAATGAGGTCTCTATACTCATGGGACCTCCGGGCAACTCCCAAGTGTTGAGATGGGTTAAGACAGCACTGACAAAGTGTGAGAAAGAAGGTTAAATTTCAAATTGGAAAAATTGACATAATTTTTGTCCTAAAATAGTGTCAATATGATATATTTTTCAGATTCAGCTAGTCAGCACAATAAATAAAGACAAACATTTTTTTTTTCAACTTTTATTAGCATCAAAATAAAGACACCATTTTTTTCAACTTTGATTATCATCAAAATGATTAAATTGTAACAAATACAGACTATTACTTCTTCAGAGGTATACAAAAATGTAATTCTGTTTTTGGTAAGAAACCATAAAATAAATGTACTATCATTTTATAATGATATTAGAAAGGTACATTTTGGCACAAAATTTTGCATATACATGTATCATGTGAATGCAGTTAAAAATATATATATAAGAAACTCTATTTTTATTGTGTATTTTTAAAAATCTAGTTATTTAAATTTTCTTTAAAGCATGTTTAGGTCCATATTTTGAATACTTTACTTACACATGATTGATAGCAACAATGTTTGGTAAATGGTTTGTGCTTGGATGGTACAAAGGGATAACTAGTATTATTTATGGTCACTGAAACCTACATTTTGCTTGAGCAACTTGTTTGCATTTTTACATTTCTTATGATTCTTATGATGATGTGACATTCAAAAGTCAACACATGGTTTTGTAAATGGATAGCTAAATATAGTTCAGGATTGGTTAAGCATATTTAACAATTAAGTTTCCATTAACAATACCATATGCTTGAGTGTTTTTTCTGCAACTAGTTTTAATGTCCATTTTGTGTCATGGGAGGGGCATAGTGATCATAAACATGAAAGTAAATTGTACAAAATGTAAATAGTACACATATGTTCAGTGATTATGCAGTTTAGCATTTGTATACCCCGACTCCATAGATGGATTCTGCATTAGACCTGTCCATTGGTCATTCTTTGCCCACCAAATCTTGTGTTGCCAACTCTTACATCTTTTGATGGAATTTGTTCATAATTGGCATGATGTTTTGGTTTGATATTCAGATAATGATATTGTAAAAAGTAAGGATGTTAAATTTTGACTCATCTTGTCAGAGATATGCCACTTTTATTAACTTTGTCTTCTTAAAACCTTGTGTCATTTCTTAATAAGTGGAAAAATGGTATCTAGGACAGTAACGTTTCAATGATATAAACGTGTCCAACAGATAATATGGTCAAAGTAAACACTGTTTCCTCATCTCTTCTATCCTTCCATGTTCAACGAGTTACAATAATTAAAGGGAGCTAGTGAAGCATGATATGTGTTCAAGGTCTTGTTTTTATTTCATTTCATATTGATGGGATATCATTTTTCTGATTATTAGAATATCAACTTGCCAATTTCTTGGCCTATTTACCGAAATGCACAAATCTGATACATTTAAACTTGTAAGTCTTTGATTGTCTAAGAGTATTATAAGAGAAGGTTTTAGTAGGAGGGTCAGACTTTTTTATAAAATATCTTAAAATATCTTAAAGTACACACCAATGATCGGATTTCCTGAAGATATTTACAGTGGTGTTTAGTTTTTTTAAAATATATTAAGCGGTTCAAAAGTTATGAGAATTTGAAGTTCGGAAAATGACCACTTATATTTTATAATGGTGGCCATTTTGAATTTTATCTGTCTCTACCAAGAAATAGAATATAAGAAATTATTTGAAAACAATAATGAAATCTAATGAAACTGTATTTGATAAATCTAGTTTAGACATTGTTCTAAAAGATTGATTTGATTTGATTTGATTTGATTTTTGGTGTTTAACGCCACTTTCAACAATATTTCAGCTATATCATGGCGACCAGTTTTAGTGGTGGAGGAAGCCAGAGTACCCGGAGAGAACCACCGACCATGGGCAAGCAACTGGTAAACTTTTTTATCACTTGCGAGTCGAGTGCACCCTTTTTTGTAATTTACAAAGCCGGGCGCGAACCCACGCCGTATTGGTGATAGGCTTGTATGAGTTGTTAGATCCAGCGACCTAACTCATTGAGCCACCCGGGCCCCTCTGTTCTAAAAGAAATTGCATAGTTGTAGTCTTTGTTTCATCAGCAACATGTGTTTCCAAACACACTTTTAAAATTATTTTTTAACATGCATTTCAATGGGAAAATTGAAAACGGCACCAAAATTGGATAAATTTTACCCATAAAATTGAACGTATAAATAAAAATTTAGAATTTTCTCATCAAACTGTATGAGACTATTAAAACCTATCCTACTATCCACTACAGAAGAGTTTTACTTTCAGTCTAACCGGTCAGCAACATGTGTTTCAGGGAATAAATAGTTTCAAAATAGCGGTGCCATTTCCAAAGTTTCCATTCAATTTTGGTCGCTTCTGTCCAGTTTAAATAAAAAAAAATTGTGACATATGAAGAATTTTCTCCAAACGTGTGCATTATTTATTTATTTCAACATGTCAACTTTTAAATAATTCACTTTAAATAATAGTGTTCTAGTGCATTGTCACTGTAGCTAAGTTACAGTCTTCAAATGTAAGACAGAATTACAGAATTTGCCATTGATTGTGTAAATAAAATTGAAAAATGTCTGACCTCCGTAGTTTTAGACACAATGTACATATCCATGAAAGAAAAATAAACATATTCAGGCCTCTACATTAACATTTTTTTTAACTTGTCCCTTCGGACATTACTAACTAAAAAAAGTACTTGTCCGACTCAATCTTTCAGTTGTCAGAAATTATTTTAATAGAAATGATAAAAACCAGAGAATAATTATCAGCAATTTGTGTAAAATGTTTTGGTTATTGTCTCACAAACATTATCTCACTTTATCAGACATTCGATCTGGTAAAGACTCCCTTTTTACCAGACCAAACAGAATTTCACAGGACCGAAAAAATATCAAACTTTTCCTGCCATGGTTGCTTTCAACCAAGGGCTACCAATTTTCCATTTCTCGTTTTAGTAATGCAAATTAACTGTATATATATTTTTCTGAACATTGTTTGATAAAACAAGTCTGCTTTGAAGTAAACATTTTGTAGAATTTTTTTTTATATATATAAAGTATTTTATTACAATTCACAGAGAAATACAAATTTTAGTCAGTGGATCTTTTCAACCATTTGTTTAATCAGGAAAAAGCTTGTAATGTTTGTCAATTTCAATGGTTTTGATATTTCCCAAAAGACTAAATCAAGTCTGCTATTGTATTTTGCACATAAAGACAAGTTTAAATTTGGCGCCAAATTCATATTTGATATTTTTTACGTGTCCGTTCCAGAGTGATTCTTGTTCTTATATTTCAAATATTGATATTTTCATTCATTAAAGTGTTTCTGAGATTGTGACTTTAATTTTGTCAATGTCCTTGAACTTCATCAAAGCATAGAGGAACGATAAATGATAATAAAAGAGCTTTTATCTGCCATTTCACTTTAATTTTAATCAAAATAAATTATGTACAAATTGGAGATCAAACAGGGCTCTTTTATACAACAAGCCCAGTATTTTATACTGGTGGAAATAAATGATTTTTACCGGATTTGTCCTGATTTTTTT
>MJUT01003556.1:124472-151767 GCA_002080005.1 Gigantidas platifrons | reverse complement strand
GAGTGATTCTTGTTCTTATATTTCAAATATTGATATTTTCATTCATTAAAGTGTTTCTGAGATTGTGACTTTGATTTTGTCAATGTCCTTGAACTTCATCAAAGCATAGAGGAACGATAAATGATAATAAAATAGTTTTTATCTGCCATTTCACTTTAGTCTTAATCAAAATAAATTATGTACAAATTGGAGATCAAACAGGGCTCTTTTATACAACAAGCCCAGTATTTTATACTGGTGGAAATAAATGATTTTTACCGGATTTGTCCTAAAAAAAAATTTCACTAGTCCCATTGGACAACGGTAATACAAGATGTACTTGTCCGACGTCAGTTTTCACTGGTATCGGACAAACGTTGATGTCGAGGCTTGATATTATCAAGAAGAAGTTTCATGATCTCTTGTAGGATATGATGAATAGGGCAGAAAAAATCAGCTTATTGTATATTGTTTTTGTGTCGCCTGCGATGTCGCCTGCGTTACGCAGAGGCGACATACAGGTATCACTATCCGTCGTCTGGCGTCGGCGTCACAAAATAATTTCTGTCACATTTTTCCCAGGAACCACACAGGCCAGCTTCTTGATATTTGGCACAGAGCATCAGTATGGAAAACTGTATCGCATAAGCAATTTTGAATCTGCCGCATGTCCACTTCTTGTTTGACGGAACTTAGAATATTTTTTATATCGAAAAATTTGTCAAAAAATAATTTCTGTCACATTTTTCTCAGGAACCACACAGGCCAGCTTCTTGATATTTGACACACGAAAATAAGTTCGCAGGCGACACATGTCTTCCCTGGAAGACTTACCACTAAGTTTTTTTTTTATCTTAGGAGCTACATGTAGCTGTACATTCATGTACATGTAACGGCATTTGTTTTCTTCACTATTTAACAATAGGATTAACTTAATTTCAATTATTATAATTTCATTATTCAAACATAAGCTGCATTTCAAAGAAATGATTCAATCCCATCCAATATTATAATGCAGTATGTGGGCATTACAATCATTGCTGTCACCACTTTGATTAAGATAAGGAGGGGGGAGGGGTGAGGTAAAACACAAATCGATAGATTATTCTCTAGCTACATTTTTCTACTTTGAAAGTTTGATGATCAAATTGACTTCAGAATTTAAACCTAAAAAAACAATAGATTATTGATCTCATGACTTCAGTGAATGCTTTGAAAATAGTCATATTGGTTGATTGGGGGGAAAACAAATTGTCTTTTTCTTTTAATAAAGGAAATGGTAGATTTAAATGAAAAATTAAGTAACATAAATTTTTCATGAAAGACTTTAAAAGTAGGAAATAAAAAATAAGAGTCACAGACCCTATTCTTAAAAATTTGAAAAAATCTGATTATCCCCTATTATTTCTTTGCAAATTATCTCCCTTTATAAAATATAAAATGTAATAAGTATGAAATACCTCATACAAATTAAAAAGAGTTTACTTATTTTATCTAATTTATCACCAATAAATTGTATTAGATCATTTTGAAAAAAAATGTGTTAATTAAATTCCTTTTTCAAGAACTTTTCAAGAACGTTATTGAACAACACTCAGACACTATACAGTGTAACATGATGTACAATATTAAATACAATACAGAAAATGACACACTAAACAGAAACAGTATTAAGGATACATTTTATATATAAAAAGAAACGCAGGGTCAACATTTTAGGTGATTTAATATTATTTATTCAAATGTTTTTTTTCAATATTAATATACAAAAATGTATAAGGATAAAAACACAAATTTAATCAACAAGTTTTTAAAATGTCATTAGATTTTGATAAATAATTCATGAGTTATTGAAACTAATTTAACAGTATCCCCCAATATGTTAAAGTGAAATCGATTAACTTATCTATATCTCGTATATTGTATCCCCCCCCCTCACGCATCTGTTACAGCCCTGATTCTCCTGTGCATGGAGTTCATCAGATCATTTATCCTTCTCATCGGGATATTATCCCACTCTTCCAACAAGGCAGCCCTAAATTGGTCGAGAGTAGCGGGGGCATTTCGACACCCCTTACTCTCCTGTCCAATTCGTCCCACAGATGTTCGACTGGGGACAAATCTGGACTGTACGGAGGCCAATCGAGTTGGTTAATGCTATGATTGGCGAGAAAATCTTGACAAACTCTGGCTACATGGGGCCGGCCGTTATCCTGCTGGAAAATTAGGTGATGATGTTGCACAAATGGAACTGCAACCGGCCGGAGGATTCCATCCCTATATCTTACGCCTGTTAAATTACCGGCTATCACAATCAACGGAGACTTTAACCCGTGAGATATCCCTCCCCAGACCATAAGCGAGCCACTCCAAACCTACCCCTCTCAAGAACGCAAGCATCGGCGAAGCGTTCCCCACGACGTCGGTATACAGGACGTCGAACGTCCGGACGAAAAAGAGTGAACCGCGACTCATCTGTGAAAAAAACCCGTCTCCATTGCCTCATTGGAAATTGTCTGGGACCATGTGCTGCCAACCAAGCCATACGACGCGCGCGACATGCACGAGTGAGAGGAAAACCAACGTAAGGTCGACGAGCTTGCAGACCAAACTCTCACAATTGGTTTCTCACAGTTTGTGGGTGAATGTGGCGATTATGATTGCCTACCGTAATTAAAGCGGTTTCAGTGGCACTAACGTGGCGATTATGCAGGTGGGCAAGACGAATAGCCCTGCCTTGACGTGGCGTTGTTACGCACGGACGGTTGGCAACCCTTCCAGTATCTCTCAGACGACGGACAAGACGCTCTATGGTGGAAACTTGTTGTTGCCTTTGACCTTGCATTAGCAATGTAATAGACTGACCCCTCTGAACTTCCTTCAGCCATGGCATGATTATAAGAGATTCAAATTAACTTTAAATAGTGGAAAGCGATGTGTATACCTCAAGAGTATAAAGTAGTATGACACGATGTGTTGACGAACTTGCTATCATTATTCTGCACATGTTATTTGCTTGTTATCACTTTCTCTATGTCACATGATACCTTTCACGAATGAGTAAATTTAGAAACCGATTTTAGTGCACACTGACCAAGCTACTCCTCTGCCCAGTTTTTGTAATTTTACGCCACACAGTTAAACATTAGGAGCATATTATGTCACCCTGCGTTTCTTTTTCCCTTCAGTATATTATAAATATACATGTATATAAATTTTTAAATTATATATAGAAGATACTGTTATAATAATTGTGACATATCTTTTTATAAACCTTGAAATATTAGTCCTAAGTTGACTTGCATAATCTGAATAAACCCTCCATCTTATAAATAACAAGTGGATTCCAATAATAATTCGGAATATGTTTTTGTCTTAATTGAACAATTCTGTCATTTGAACATGTAAATAACATGTGATATTCATCTCCAATTTTTAGCTCACATGGCCTTTAGACCATGTGTGCTATTTCCATCACTTTTCGTCCGTCGTCCATCGTCCGTCCGTCAACATTTCACATTTTAATCCTCTCCTCAGAAACCACTGGGCCATTTGCAACCAAACTTTGGTGGAATGGTCCTTGGATGACCCACTTGCAAAATTGTGTCCGGTGATCCCGACTTCACATAAAAGATCACATTTAAATCTTTTCCTCTGAAACCACCAAACCAAATTAAATCAAACCTGACAGGGATGGTCCCTGGGTGGGTTCCTTTCAAAATTGTGTCCAACAGCCCCGCCCTCCATTCAAGATGGCTGCTGTTACAAAAAATAGAAATTTCTTCAATTGTCCATTGCTGCATTCGTATGAGTCAAAATGAGCTCAAACGTTAACTGCAGCTACATGGCAAGGAGTAGTTTAACATATATTCCGGGTTTTTCTATGCAATGTTTCTTTCAGCCGATTTATACAGATTATGCAAATTAGACATATTTTGATAAAAGATCACATTTAAATCGTCTCCTCTGAAATCGCTGAACCAAACTAAACCAAACCTAACAGGGATGGTCTCTGGGTGGGTTCCTTTTAAAATTGTGTCCAACAGCCCCACCCTCCATTCAAGATGGTTGCTGTTACTAAAAATAGAAATCTCTTCAATTGTCCATTGCTGCTTTAGTATACGTCAAAATGAGCTCAAATTTTAACTGCAGCTACATGGCAAGAAATAGTTTAACATATATTCTGCTTTTCGGCTCACCTGGCCTCTAGACCATGTGAGCTATTGCCATCACTTTTCGTCCGTCGTTCGTCCGTCAACATTTCACATTTTAATCTTCTTCTCAGAAACCACTGGGCCAATTGCAACTAAACTTTGGTGGAATAGTCCTTGGATGGCCCCCTTCCGAATTTGTGTCCGGTGATCCCGACTTCCAACCAAGGTGGCCGCCAAGCTAAAAATAGAAAAAAGGGGGATGAAATTTAAATTGTCCATTGCTGCTTTACTATAAGTGAAAATGAGCTCAAATTTTAACTGCAGCTACATGTTATTCCGTTTTTTTTGTAAAATTTTTCTTTCAGCCGATTTATACCGATTATGCAAATTAGGCATATTTTGATAAAATATCACATTTAAATCTTCTTTCAAACCACTAAACCAAATTAAACCAAATTTGGTTGGGATAGTCCTTGGGTGGTACCATTTCAAAATTGTGTCCGACAGCCCCGCCCTCCATTCAAGATATTTAATTTGCCGTTACTTAAAATAGAAATTTCTTCATTTGTCCATTGCTGGTTTAGTATAAGTCAAAATGAACTCAAATTTTAACTGTAGCTACATGGCAAAGAGAGGTTTAACTTATATTCCGGTTTTTTTTTCTGTGAAATTGTTCTTTTAGCCGATTTATACCGATTATGCAAATTAGGCATATTTTGATAAAAGATCACTTTTAAATCTTCTCCTGAAATCGCTGAACCGATTTAAAGAAAATTTGGCTGGGATGGCCCCCTTTCAATATTGTGTCCGACAGTACCGCCATCCATTCAAGATGGCTACTCTTATTAAAAATAGACATTTCTTCAATTGTCCATTGCTGCTTTAGTATAATGCAAAATGAGCTCAAATTTTGACTGCAGCTACATGGCAATGAGTAGTTTAACATATATTTTGGGTTTTTCTGTGAGATTTTTTCAGGCAGTTTATTCCGTTTAGGAATATTATGAGATGAAAATCACATATAAATCTTTTACTCAGAAATTTAAGTTGAAATGATCTTTGGGTGACCCACTTTCAACATTATGTGTAAAACCCCCATTTTCTATTAACTTTAGATGTCAAATGTAAAACCAGGTGAGCGATTACAGTCTCCTGGGAGCCTCTATTTTGATTACAAAATGAGCATAATCTTAATTATTTTGCTATGTGATATTCTGGTACTTACTGAACATTAACACTGCTCAACTGTTTCTCCTATTCACCTTGTCCATTTTCTGTTAAGTGCACATGTACTTAACTTTTATCCTTATTTTCACCATTTTGTCATAATTTGCCGAAGGTGATTTTTTTTCATATGTTTTTCTATTAGTCCACGAGGGTTGTACCAGCAATGTATTCAGTACTAGTCCTGTAGTCAGAATTTCGGTGTTAGTCGCCGGGGTTTTTACTAGCCCTGTAATCAGAACCCCAGCGTTGGTCCACGAGAGTTGTACCTGCCATGTTTTATACAGTACAGCATTTAGTGCCCAATTATTTTAATATTAATGCAGTCAGAATATCTACGAGGTAGTCCCCGGGATTTTACCAGCCCTGTAGTCAGAACCTTAGTGTTAGTCCACGAAGTTTGTACCAGACATGTATTCAGTATCTCGGTGTTAGTCCCCGGGGTTTTTACTACCACAGTAGTCAGAACATCAGTGTTTATCCCCGAGAGTTTATCGGCCCTTTTGTCAGAGCCTCGGTGTTAGCCCCGGGGTATTTACTAGCTCTATGGTCGGAGCCTTGGTGTTAGTTCCCGTGGTCTTTAGTAGCCATCTAGTCATAACCTGGGTGTTAGACCCCGGGGTTTTTACTAGCCCTGTAGTCAGAATTTCGGTGTTAGTCCTCTGGGTATTACCAGCTCTGTATTCAGAACCTCGGTGTTGGTCCACGAGTGTTGAACCTACCATGTACCCAGTATAGCATTTAGTGCCCAATGAGTTTTAATATTAATTTAGTCAGAATATCTGCGAGGTCACAATCCCCAGGATTTTACCAGCCCTGTAGTCAGAACATTGGTGTTAGCCCACGAGGGTTGTACCAGCCATGCATGTATTCAGTACGATACGATTTCCGATCGGGCCAAATCATAGAATATAAAGGTATTCTACATGCGGCTGTTGTTTCACTGACCATGTACTATATATATCTAACCAAGCTTGTTGGTCTACTACAACACAGATAAAATCAACATTTCGCCAAAAATATCACTTTGTTCTTGCCATGGTATAGCTGAAAATAGACTCACTGTGCATATAACAGCAACCACTCACTTTGTATGTATCATTATGGTTGTCGCCGATAATCATATGTGTTTCTGAATGGATAAAAGTCTCCAATATGTTTAATGTAATAGTTAACAGCGTTCTCACCAAGGCTAATTCAGAGGTATAATGGTCAGCGGTGTGCTCGCTATGACCACCTCAGTGGTGGAATGCTCAGCGGTGTGCTCGTTATGACCACCTCATATCAGTGGTGGAATGTTCAGCGGCGTGGTTGTTATGACCGCTTCATAGGTGGAATGGTCAGCGGAGTGCTCGTTATTACCGCCTCAGAGGTGTAACCGTTGGTAACGTGCTCATTATAGCCGCCCAGAATTGTACATAACGGTTAATGACGTGCTCGTCATTGCTGTATGAGAGGTGTAATGGTCAGCGGCGTCTTCTTCATGACCGCCTTTGAGGTACACCGGTCAGCGGCGTACTCGCCATGACCGCCCCAGAGGTGTAATAGTTTGCGGTGTGCTAGTCATGTGCTTCATCTTATCATTAATATTCTTGATATTTTTAATTGATAGGTTTATGATTTTACTGAATAATTATAATAGGAAATGTGTGTTGTGTGGTTCAATAAACTGGTATACCTAGGAGAACCAGGAAAACAGCTATACAACGAATAATGTTGAATTCACAGTGCACTATTGTAATCTATATTTATTACATTTAATTTCAGAAAAGATATGGCGTCTTCATCCCAACTTTGTGAGCCTTGCTCCAGAGCAACAACATCTTCAGTAGCCGTATAATATTGCAGTGATTGTGACGAGTCTCTATGTCCCGACTGTTTCACCGTCCACGGAACATTTAAAGCTTTTATATCTCATCACGTCATTGACGCCCAAGTATCAGCTGATATATATTTTGAACTGAATAAGTTCTGTTCTGATCACAAAGATATGGTTCTTGACTTTTACTGTTCCGATCATGACGATATCTGCTGTAAATCATGCATAGCAGACGAGCATCGTACATGCGGGAAAATAAAGCCGTTATATGTCGCTGTAAAGGAGTCAAAAGTGCCACCATGTTTGAAGATTTCTCTTCTGAAGTTGAATATTTGATCGATACTGCTAGTAAGGTTAGAGAACAAAAACAAAAAAGTAAAGTCACGTGGAATTTAAGTACATATAATGTGAAGCGAGGCGTAGAAATATTTAGATCTCGAATTTTGAAACGCATTGACGATATCGAAGAAAAACTCATGCTAGAAGTTAATGAGGCTAATTCAAAAATAGTAGCGGAAACATAGGAGGAAATATACATGTCAGATATTCAAGATATTTCACATACATTCGATTTCGTAGCCAAACACGGGTCTGAAAAACAATTCTTCTGTTTTATAAAAACACTGGAAACAGGTTTATCGCGCAAATCAAAAGATTTCAAGAAACTCATTCCATCACTGACTTTACCACAACTTGTATTTAAAGAATCGAATGTGTTGTCAAAGATGGAAACCATTGGATCCGTTACCATAGAAACGAACCCGTCTGATATGAATTATCAACCTCCAAAAGCTCTACAGGCACAAAGCAATAATCCTGCCATTAAACCTGCCATTCAAAACAAGTTTGAGTTCGATTCAAAAATACCTTTTACATATAAACATGATGTTGATATAGCTGGTATAGGAGTAACCAGAGATGATAATTTATTGTTATGTAATATAATGAGCATCAATGTAATGGTGTTATCTGATGATGGTAAACAGCTAAATAATATATGCTTAGAAGGGAAACCATGGGGAATATTGGTAGTACCAGACAAAGAGGAAGCTATTGTTACATTACCTGACAAGAACTTTATGCAAGTTATAAATACCAGTAGAATGAGAGCAGAACAGGAGATAACGGTACCAGTAGAATGTCATGGTATAACCTTGATAGAAAATGACATAGTACTGGGAAATGACGGTGTAATATATATTATCAACAGAGGGGATCAACGTCTTAACACAATCAACGTTGGAAAAGGTATCATGTATTCACTTTACTGTGGAAAGGATAAGACATTATATTGTTGTGATGCAGACAATCACGCGTTATATGGAATAAAACATGATGGGACAATTTTGTTCTCCTTCAGTTCCGATGATTTTAGAGTACCGATAGGTGTAGCAGCTGCTTCTAATGAGAACTTGTACGTTACTGCGTGTTATTCAAACAATGTTCACTGCTTTACACCAGACGGGAAACACAAAGGTATCATGCTGAAGAAGGAGGATGGACTGGATAACCCACGTTGTATTGCCTTCAGCAAAAAGGCTTATAAAGTATTCATTGTGAATTGGATGAAAAAAATGTGTGCTAAGGTTTCCCATTATTGACACCATTTAAGCAACATGGTTGTATTTCAAATGTAAAATAATTACATTCATGTCATATACATTCAGCTAACCTGGACACGTGTAATCACTTGGATTCCATATTCCGTTGGTACGTTGCAAGCCTGTCACAACATATCTTGACGAAACTGATTTTATATAAACCCAAACCGACATGGATAGCTCTTTCTTTTCCAATTTAGATTTATATTAGAAAGCTTCGCTCTGCTGAATGCAGAATGCACTGCTGTTATTAACAATGTGTACGTGTATATAATTAACCAGTATGTACACACATCTCATCTTGTGTTATACCGATAATGATTGCTAACGGTTTAATATGTGAGATTATTAAAATCAGAATATACAATTGACACATCTTATCAATTTAAACGATTATCGTTTTCAAAATAATTAAATGCATTTCGTCTTGTGTTAGTAACGGAATTAACTGCGGTAATATATTTTGTTTTGTTCATTCATCCGTTTTGAGTATAAAATCAGAGCATTCAATTTGGTAAAAATTATTTTCATTATTCCGTATTATGCTATTGTTTCAGTGAAGCATACATATTTATATTTTTGACGACCATGTTATTGGGGTTGGCGGGGGAGGTGGGNCGGGTCTGAAAAACAATTCTTCTGTTTTATAAAAACACTGGAAACAGGTTTATCCCGCAAATCACTGAAGAGGTACATATACAATTCGTTTGTAATCCTAAATGCTGACATTCATGGTTGAGGACCCAATGGAAATTTGTGTAGTAAGCTAACTCAGTAATACATATATAATTTTCCGAGTTAGACAAATACAAATGATGATTTACAGAGAAGTTATCGTTTTTATTTTCACTCTCCCTATATTTCCCGCTATTTCGTTTTCGGGAAAATTTCTGTATGTATTACAGTTACGCACCTTTGTCCGTTTTGTATATAACATATTAAATTCGCCATGATTTTTACGGTTGGTTTAGTTAGTGTTATAGTGTTTAACGCCACTTTCAACAATATTTCAGTTACATAGTGATGGTCAGTTTTATTGGTGGCGGAAACGGGAGTAGCTGGAAAAACTCACCGACCTGTCGCAAGTCACTGACAAACTTTATCACATAATGTTGTATCAAGTACACCTCGCCTGGAACGGTATTCAAACTCATCACTTTAGTGGTGATATACACTGATTGCACAGATTAATATACATCTTACTACCATACGAGCACGACCAAGATGGCCTCGAACCAAACAAATAAACACACATAGACACAAAAACACAAATAAAAAAGCAAGCAAGCAAACAAACAAACGACAAAATCATTCTCGAATTGGAGACGACATTACCAAGTAGCTTAGTATTACATTGTAAGAAAAGCATAGCTATACCAAAGGGGTATCTATGAGACAACCAAAAGGTACCAAATGGGCAACCAGAAGGTATCGAAGGGTAATCAAAAGGTACCAAAGGATAGGCAGAATGTACCAAAAAGGAACCAGAAGGAACAAAAAGAGGTAGGAATAGGGTACCAAAGGGTAGGCAAAAGGTACCAAAAGCCAAACAGAAGGAAACAAAGGGGCAACCAGAATGTACCAAGAGTAATCAGAATATACCAAAGTGGTAAACAGAAAGTACCAAAGGGATATTCAGTAGGTAACAAAGGGGAATCCATAAGGTTCAAAAGGGGTAATTAGAAAACACCAAAGGGATAATCAAAAGGTACCAAAAGGGTAATCAGAAGGTACAAAAGGGGTAGCCAGAAGGTACCAAAAGGGTAATCAGAATGTACAAAAGGGGTAGCCAGAAGGTACCAAAGGGGTAATCAGAAGGTCCCAAAGGAGTAGGCACAAGGTACCAAAGGGGTAAGTAGAAGGTACAAAGGGATAGGCAGAAGGTAACAAAGTGGCGACCAGAAGGTACCAAGGGGGTAGGAAGAGGAACCAAAGGGGCAACCATGAGGTACCAACGGAGTAGGAAGAGGAACCAAAATGGGCAAAAAGAAGATAACAAAGAGTAATCAGAAGGTACCAAAGTCTTATCAGAAAGTACAAAAGTGATAGGCAAAAGGAACCAAAGGGGCAAACAGAAGGTACCAAACGGATAAGCAGAAGGTACCAAAGGGTATCCAGAAGGCAATAAAGGGGTAATCAGACGGTTCAAAAGGGTTAGACAGAAGGTACCAAAGTGGCGACCAGAAGGTACCAAGAGGGTAAGAAGAGAAAACAAAGGGGCAACCATGAGGTACGAAAGAGTAATCAGAAGGTACCAAAGTCTTATCAGAAGTTACCAAAGTGATAGGCAGAAGGAACTAAATGAAAAACCAGAATGTACCAAATGGGGCAACCATAAAGTTCAAAAGGGTAATTATAATATACCAAGGTGGTAAGCAGAAGGTACCAAAGGGATAATTAGAAGGTACCAAAGTGGCAACCAGAAGGTACCAAAGAGTAATCAGAAGGTACCATAGAGTAATCAGAAGGTACCAAAGGGATAATCAAAAGGTACCAAAGGGACAACCAGAAGTTTCAAAAGGGAAATCAGAAGATAGCAAAGGGGGCAACCGGAATATTCAAACGGGAAATCAGAAAGTTCCAAAATGGGTAATTAGAAGACACCAAAGGGGTAATCAAACGGTACCAAAAGGGTAACCAGAAGGTACCAAAGGGGCAACCAGAAGGTACCAAAGGGGTAGGCAGAAGGTAACCAGAAAGTACCAAAATGACAACCAGAAGGTACCAAAGGGAAAATTAGAAGGTATCAAGGAGGCGATCAGAATGAATCAAAAAAGAAACAGATGGTACCAAAGGGGTAACTAGAAGGTGCCAAAAATGGGTATCCCGAAGGAAATAAAGTAGTAATCAGAATGCCCTAAGGGATATGCAGAAGGTACCAAAGGGTTACCAGAATGTACCAAAATGAGTAAACAGAAGGTAGAAAAGGAGTAAGCGAAGGCAACAAAGGGGTAACCAGAAGGTGCCAAATGGGTAAACAGAATGTACCAAAGGGTATCCAGAAGGCAATAAAGGGGTAATCAGACGGTTCAAAAGGGTTAGACAGAAGGTACCTAATGTGTTTATCAGAAAGTATCAAAAGGGTAACCATAAGGTACCAAAGGTGGTAACCAGAAGGTACCAAAGTGGTCACCATAATGTACCAAATGAGTAATCAAAAGATACCAAAGTGGTTACCAGAAGGTACCAAATGGGTAATCATTAGACACCAAAGAGATAACCAGAAGGCAACAAATGGGTAAGCAGAATGTACCAAAGGGTATCCAGAAGACAATAAAGGCCTTGGTAATCAGACGGTTCAAAAGGGTTAGACAGAAGGTACCAAAATATCAGAAAGTATCAAAAGGTTAACCATAAGGTACAAAAGGCGGTAACCAGTAGGTACCAAAGTGGTTACCAGAATGTACCAAAATGAGTAAACAGAAGGTAGAAAAGGGGTAAACGAAGGTAACAAAGGGGTAATCAGAAGGTGCCAAATGGGTAAGCAGAATGTACCAAAGGGTATCCAGAAGGCAATAAAGGGGTAAGCAGACGGTTCAAAAGGTAAGACAGAAGGTACCAAATATCAGAAAGTATCAAAAGGGTAACCATAAGGTACCAAAGGCGGTTACCAGAAGATACCAAAGTGGTCACCATAATGTACCAAATGGGTAATCAATAGACACAAAAGTGGTAACCAGAAGGTACCAAATGGTAATCAAAAGACACCAAAGGGTCACCAGAATGTACCAAAGTGGTCACTAGAAGGTACCAATGTGGTCACCAGAAGGCACCAAAGGTACTAAAAAAGCCACAAGAAGGTAACAAAGGGGTAGGCAGAAGGTAACGGGGGTTAGCCAGGAGGTACCAAAGGAGGTAATCAGAAGGTACCAAAGATTTAATCAGAAGATAACAATGAAAAGGCAGAAGGTCCCAAAGAAAATGACAATCAGAAGTTACCAAAGTAGCAACGAGAAGGTAGCAAAAGGGTAGGCAGTATGAACGAAAAGGGGGTACCCCGAAGGAAACAAAGTGGTAGCGAAAATGTACCAAAGGGGTAAGCAGATGGTACCAAAGGGTGATCAGAAGACACCAAAAGGGTAGGAAGATGGTACCAAAGGCGTAACCAGAAGGTACCAAAGAGGTAGGCACAATGCACCACATGAGTTAACAGAAGGTACCAAAGGGTGATCAGAAGATACCAAAGGGGTAACCAGAAGGTACCAAAGGGATAACCATAAGGTATCAAAGAAATAAGCAGAAGCCATATATCTAGGACAGTATGCAAAACAATGGCCAAAGGAAAAAAAAAGACAAAAACATGTTTACTGTTGCCATCACGACTGTGTTTAGACCCTTTAATTTCTTTTCTCGGAAAGACTTCTAAATTGTGTGGATTTCCCATCTGCATACCTGATGAAGATTATTTCAAAAACACGTAGAGTGCATTAACTAATATATATATAAAGTTGCTATACTATATTACATTAATAGAAAAATACAACCTTCTTGTGAAAGGGGTTGTTTTCATGTATTTACTAATTAGAGGCTCAGTGAGCTGAGCCTGTGTGGATTATCAGTCATTATGTTTAGAGGAAACTATGTACATAATTTTCCATTGATACGTCATGCCAAATTTCAAGTAATTTGGCCAAAGGTTTTTAAAGAAAACTTTGTGTTAATCTACCAAGCAAAAACAATAATTGCCATTGTTGACGAATCGGGACGAAATGACCAATCTTTGTAGATGACATTCCAAAAATATTTCCTATGAAGTTTCGAATCATTCGGTCAAGCGGTCTCGGAGGAAAGATTCAATTGTAAAAAGGTAAGAGACGACGGACGCCAAGTGATTGCAAAAGCTATATGACCTACCACTATAGAAGCATATTTTTTCTCTAAGAAATTGTTTCACATGTTTGATAAGACGCCTTCACCAATGACGGATATTAACTACTTTCTAAATTGAATTTTGTGCTCAGTGGGAACTAACTCAATTAATATCATCACTCATTTTTGGTAAATGAACAACATGGACATGAACAAGTAAAATATTTGTCGATTTAAAACAATTGCTGTTCTACTTTGGTCAGCGTAACCTTCACACGTGATATCATATCTAGAAATATGTCGTCTGCTCTAAAAACTAACCACTGCAATGACTCACCTAATTAATTGTAAATGACTGAGAAATAACTGGAAGTTACATATATCAGTAAAGGTCAAATGAAATTATCACACTGGCATAATATAATAATAAACTAGATCCATAAATTTCTCGTCGACATTTAACTCGCGACAACAAGACGGCAAACGACTCATTTTCTATATATTTGTAATTCATGTCATGTAATTCTTGATTTTATTGTCAGCATTACAGAAGAATGGCAGAAGATAGAATTACATCAATAAAATTCACAGTAGAATTAATAAATATATAGAATTTCAACTTAATCTAATTTCATTTCAGCTAACACGGTTACTGTTCTCAATTATCTGTTTTGACCTCGATGACCTTGTTCACCTTGATGTCACATGACTGTTGAATTTCATATTAGTTCTAAAATATAATTAAAAATAAAAACGTATGGATCTAATTTGGTACACACGATACGTTTCTAGAATAACCTTCATGTACATTCTTAATTAAAAGATAATTAAAAAATATTTGGTAGCTAGAAATCCACAATCGGTTAATGTCACCTATGACTAATGGTGGAAGGGGACAGATAACCTTAGTAATAATTACGTTAAGCATTCCATTCAAATGTATTTAATTTAGTTCTATATCTATATTTTCTCATACTAAAACATTGTTATTACATTCTTGATTTAAAAAGTAAAAATAAATGATGCATTTTACTCTCACTAAGAGGGAAAATTTGGTCCTATAAAATTATTTTAACCCCGAAAACACCGGTATTGGTTTAATGTTATCATAGGTATAAATCCCGTTATTTTCTGTTGTTTATTCAAACCATTTTTGAACATTTAAGAAAATTCTGGTATATAAAAATATACACATCTGTAGGCTGTAATATTGTCTTTCATGATTGCTTAAATTTGAAAATATCTTCATTATATTTTAGAATTAATCATTTCGTTATCTGGGTCAAAGTAGGATTTGTGAAAGATTAGACCGACTTTCAGGAGATTATTTCATCCTCCGTCTTATCTTTGTTTCGTTCGATATATTATTTCTTGTCAAATATGCTAATACCATTTAAAAAGTTATTTTGAGATTTTGTATGTCTGCCTAGAGTTTTGGATACTGTTGTATTTTCTTTGTTTCCTTACCATATGATCCATTACACTTTCGAAGCACAATAATCCCAGTTTCGAACTGTGCAGTACGATTTTTTCAGCTAATGTTGTGAATTCGAACCCCGTTCATGGCAAGGTATATTCAATACAGCATTATGTAATAAAGTACTCCACCTTTCTCCATCAATAAAACTGACCACCACGATATATCTGAAATATTGTTGAAAGTGGCTTTAAGCACAATAACCCTAATCCAGCTTCGAACTTTACGGTACCTTTTTTCAGCTAATGAGATTGGAAATGTTGAATTAAAACAAATAATAAATGTTGGCCTGTTAATTAGAAATCAAGGTTGTTCATAAACAAAAAAACAAAAAAACAACAAAGAAATTGTTTTACTAATAATACATTAGAATTGAATTTCCTATTAATTCTTTCAAATCCTCACGCGACAAAATGGTCTCGTTTGTATGTATTTAAGTTCTCAATTCGCGACAAATTCCATATTTTATTGCGTGTATAAACTTGGATTTTATCCTTCAGCATTTCAAAGTGTACAAAGTCAGTGGATCTTTATTGTGCAATTTAAATGTAAAAAAAGATTAAAGTTTTAAAGACAATCTTATTGATTGTACAACCAGCGGATGCTATAACTGAAATATAACAATATATACTTGTTTGTTCATCACATCATGGCAACAGCTGAGGTAATTGAATAAGACATCACATCCGGTAATCTATTCCTGGATATTTGTCGCAAGTTGTTTGTCAGGGAAATGATTCAGTACGATTAAGTCGATGTCAAAATGAATATTATCTTCAATTGAGGAGATAGAGGATACACTAATTGTCAACATTGACACTACAAAATAATTCCTATTAGAGAACGAACATTTGATTTAATCTTAGGTTTGTGTATGTGTGTGTTTGAAAAAGAGGGAGGGGGTGAATTTGAAAACAAATTAATGTAAAACAAAAATCTAATTTTGACAATAAATTTCTTATAATATGTAGATATTTGAAACTTATAAAAATCAGATGATAATTCACCAGCTGATACACCATTACGATTTGGTGAAAAATGTGTCTTATTGTACATTGGACTTTGCACGAAAGGGGGCCGCTTTGCTCAAATTAAAGGGAAATAACTCATACAACCTGTAAAATGTTTGAATCAAGTCGGAAATGTACTAATTGTCATCTGTATCGTTCTAACTGATGTTTTATATTGGCATTGATCTGATTTGTAACACATAGCATTGTATCTCTAATACATAACCTTGCATCATAGAAATACCATAGTGACCTTACATTGTTACTGTAGCGTGTAACCTGAATAGATGTATATTAACACTGGGTCGGAACCAGTTTCCCGGGGACCTGATAAATAATAGTCTTGTATATAAAAGAAAATGTTCAAACAATGTATAACTCAACAAATTAAAATAGGTACAATTGCTCTTTGCAAATAATAAATGATAAAACACTATCTACACAGACTATCTAACGTAAAACCAACAACAAAAATATGTGCAATGGCTCCTTGCAATTGATATATGCTAAATTACTATCTACACAGACTAATATATATAACTATCCTAATGGAACACACACTAACACTGCACAGACCCCAATATAAACAATGAATATCTATAAACAGCTACTTTGTTTCAGACCCCTGTCTGAAACCTAACTAACTAGTCACCAGTCATCAACACCTGCTTCAGACCTATGTCTCGAACCCTGTCTCAACACGAAAACCATGTCACAACCTTAGACGACAGACCTATACCATAAACAACATGAAAACTATGTGAATTAATAATAGTTCCAAACCAAATGTGAGTTGTCAGTTGTAACCACTAGTTTCAACACCGGGCCCAGCAAAAGGTTGTCACTAACCTTGAAACAATCACCAACCCATGAGGGTCATGAGTCGTTACCAGAGGAACAACACAGCACCCAGCAAAAAGTCGTATTGTTTCAAACTCTCTCTCTTACCTTGTGTCTTCACACAGCGAGGTTCCAGTCTTTAATAAACTGCAATCAACCAGCCTATCTTCACTGCCAAATCTTCGGGCACAATGAACGCGACCGTAAAAGAAAGCCTGTCAAATTCTAAATTGAATTAACCAATCAAAACAATTGTTTCATATTGATGTTCGGTTAGCCTAACAAGCTGAATTCATGATCAAATGTTTCTAGTTAAATATTAAAAATACAAAAATAATAATCTGTATGTGTTTATTAATTCATCCTTAACAAATAAATATCGTTTGTGCCACGTTTTGATTAAAAATAACACGGATGTCAACTGATTTCTAATATGACCATTGTAATAACAAAGGGGGGAAATCTAGGTAATTACATATATGTTGATGTGAACAGCTGATTTCGCGACACTACCCACGCCTCCGATTTCATGCATTCTCGCATGACTTTAAATAATATTCCTACACCGACACCATAAAATAAACCGTCCGATTTAACTAACAAGCTAAAAAATCAAACTAAATGTCTTTTTCATAACATTAACCCCGAACTGTTTCTGCAATAGCTCTGACGGCTATTCTCATCTAGCACCGCAACACTTTGTGCCAGAACAACACCTAAAACAAGTATAAATGTTCCACATACAGTCTCGAAGCAAATATAGATGTTTACGAATTTAAACATGACCTAATGTCATAACACCCACTAAACTTCATTAGTATATAAAACAAACAGTTCCGATCCCTCACCAGCTATCTTACATGCCAACTTAAATATACCGTTTGGTGTAAGAGTTCCTGTCAATTAAAAGTGACGTACAAGGGTAAGGTTTGAAATGATATAAACAAAAACAAAGAGAAGTAAATCTATTTTATATAATGCTCCAATGCATATGATATTAGGTCGTGCCCATCGTTCACACAATCCAAATTGTCTCATGCTCTTCTATCTTCTCAACTTGTCTTCCTTCTTCCACATACTTTGTGACGATCTTTACCATCTTACCAAAATGAACAAACATATATGCAGCTATGTACATACTGGTACTAGCATTTACAAAAGTAACATATCTACTTATAAACAAAATCAACATATCTTTCTGGTGGTCCGATATTTCGCCTTGGCCTGCTTGTACCTGAATCCTGGGCCAAGTCTTCAACATTTTCAATTTCTGGCCCTACATCAGGCCTAATGGCTTCAACAACTTCCTCCTTGTCTATTTCAACAGGATGTGTATCACATTCAGGTTTGCCCCTAAGTGTCTGTTTAACTTTTCTTTTTAATCTATCACAATGAATGATTTGTGGTTCATTGTTTCTACCACAATCAACCTCATATAAAACAATTTTAAATGGTCCCCACCAAAATGATGTGAACTTTGGTGTACATCCCTTCTTTTTCTGAGGAAAGAAAACATAAACCATGTCATTGGCTTCATAACGTTCCCATGAGCCCTTTTGTCATGGTATGTCTTTTGTCGCAAAATGCTCCCCTCTGAATAATTTCTAACCAAAGCATGTGCCTCTTCTATTCTCTCCCGAAGCTCCCACACCCACCTATTTGCAGGAACAGGTTTTATCCCAGAGGGCATGTCATAAACAAGATTTAAAGGAGTTGCTATCTCTCGGCCCAACATTAGCATGTTTGGGCTGAAACCTGTGGTTTCATGTTCCGTAGTACGGTACGCCATCATTACATACGGAAGTTGTCTGTCCCAGTCTTTGTGATTGTCTGACACATATGCGCTTAACATTGTTTCCAGTGTCTGGTTAAAGCGCTCAACCATACCATCGGATTTTGGATGGTATGGTGTCGTCCTTGTTTTGGTTGTACCCAGCATTTGGCACATTTCCTGAAACAACCGACTTTCATATTGTCGCCCCTGATCGGAATGGATGGCATGGGGGACCCCAAACCGGGTTACAACCTCTTCTACTATTATTCTGGCAACGGTTCGTGCTTCCATGTTTGCCATAGCGAAGGCTTCTGTCCATTTCGTGAAATAGTCCGAGACCACAAGTATATATGTGTTGCCATTTTCTGTTTCCGGAAGCTCACCCATTATGTCCGTTGCTATTCTCTGCATTGGAACCCCCGATTTTACCATTTGTATAGGTGCCTGTTTCTTTTTCGCTGGGTGTTTTCTCTTCCAGCAGGTATTGCACCCTGCTACATATCTTCGAACATCGTTCTGTAAGTCGGGCCAATAATAGCTCTGTCTTATTTTACTCAGTGTCGTGTTAACACCCAAGTGCCCAGATGATCGGATATCATAACAGTGATTTAACACCGTTCGTCTCTGTGTCAGTGGCACTATAGCTTTAAAGCTTGACATTGTCGTACATATCACCTTCCATTCTCTGCACAATAAACTTTCATGAATAACACGTTTGTTCCATTGGCTATACAAAGACTGCATTACATAATTTCCCCCTCTAATGCTGTCATATGACGGTTTTGTGCCCTTTTCAACCCATTGTCTCATTTTCTGAATGTTAGGGTCGCTCTGCTGTGCATCCACTAAGCTCATGTCACCGCTATGAGGTATGTCACTCTTTTGACTGCCTGATGTATGAATGGTATGTTTACTAGCTTTGTCTTCCGATGTTCCACAATGTTGGCACTGTTTACAAGGCATACAACTCATTCCGTCCGCATTAGAGTGTTTGCGACCTGCTCTGTGCTGTATCTCCATATCAAAAGAGCAGAGAATCTGGAACCATCTTGCCATTTGCCCTTCAGGTTCTTTAAAATTGAGAAGCCAACGCAGCGAACTATGGTCGCTTCGGATGACAAATTTCCTGCCCAGTAAGTAATGGCGAAAATATTTTGTGAAATATACAGCAGCTAATAGCTCCTTTCTAGTTACACAATATTTTCTCTCCGATTTTGTCATGCTCCTACTGGCAAATGCGATGGCCTTCTCTTGGTAATTCTGCACTTGTGATAACACAGCTCCAAGGCAGCTATTGCTAGCATCAGTGTCTAGGATTAATGGTTGACTAAAGTCTGGATGTGCCAAGATTGGTGACCTAACCAAACAATTTTTTAACTGGTCAAAAGACCCCTGACATGCATCTGTCCATACAAAACGCTTGCCTTTTTGTGTCAACTTATGCAAAGGCTTTGCAATATTTGCGAATCCTTCAATGAATCTTCGATAATAGCTACAGAAACCAATGAAGGATCTGAGCTCAGTTACGGTTGTTGGTTCGGTCCATGTTTTAACAGCTTCGATTTTCTTTGGGTCTGTTGATATACCCTTCTCTGACACCACATGGTCCAAATACTCTACCTCTCTAGCAAATAGTTGACATTTTCAAGATTTGAGTTTAAGACCCGCGGACGATAGTCTGTCAAAGACAAAAGACAAATTCTGAATCATTTCGTCAAAGTTTTTGCCATATATGATAACATCGTCCAGGTATATAAGACAAATGTTCCACTGCAAGCCGGCCAAGACGGTCTCCATAAGCCGTTCAAACGTGGATGGGGCATTACATAACCCAAACGGCATTACCTGAAATTGATAGAGACCTCTCCTGGTAGCAAATGCGGACTTTGGGCGGTCTTTTGGGTGACACTCCACCTGCCAGTACCCTGAACATAGGTCGAGAACACAGAACCACTTTGCCCCTGACATTTGGTTCAAGGAATCATCGATCCTTGGGATAGGGTAGGCATCTTTGATAGTGACCTTGTTGAGGTTACGGTAGTCCACAGAGAACCGTGTAGATCCGTCCTTTTTCTTGACAAGGACTACCCCTGATGCCCACGGGCTTGTTGAGGGTTCTATGACATTAATCTTTAGCATATCCTGTATGGCCGTATCATATTCACCCTGTAAGTGGTAGGGAACTCGTCTTGGAGGTTCCTTTACCGGCCTTGCATTTTGGACTTCGATTTCATGCTTGATGATACTGGTCCTACCGAAGTCTGCATCATCCTTGGCAAAAATATAGGAAAATGTCTGCAAAAGATGTTTTACTTTTGAACCCTGTTCCGGGGACAGATCCTTGACTTATTGCTCATACAAATCTTTTAAATAGGGAGGAAGTTCGGTTTTGCTATGTATATTTCCTGACACTGGACTAGCTATTTCTCCTACTGGGCTGACCTTAGCAATAACTGTTCCCTCATATATAGTTTTGGGCTGTGAAGAAACATTCATAAGTCGAAGTGGTATATCTTTATTGGTTTTAACAAGGGTTCTGCCAACGAATGCTTTGTCTTAGGTACCCATCCCCTTCATTTCGTTTTAACTCGGCGGCTTTATTGAAATGCCTCCAGCTCAACTGCATGCCTAATGGCATCGTTGAGATTGATGGGTCTTGCCTGTTTTATCCTCAGCGCATGTCGCTATCAATCAATGAGTTTATAAACTGCTCCTTGGCTAAGGTTTCTCGCACATCGTTTGGAGTTGTTGGGTAGGTGAGATTTACCAATCGCCTTATATCTTGACCTAACTCGGGCAGTGTCTCAACAGCTCTTTGCCTTCTTTCTCTTAGCTGAGTTCTATACAACTCAGTCTGGTTCGAGGGCGAAAACCGCTCCTCTAAAGACTTAACCAGCTCTTTAAAATATTGGCGTGATTCCAAGGGAAGGTTCCCTAACACACCTTGTGCCTGACCTCTAAGGGACACAGACAGGTACAAGCCTTTTTCCTTGTCAGACCAGTGGTTGATCTCCGAACAAGCATCAGAATGTGACTTGTAGTCAAGCTATGGGCCCTTACCGTCATAGGTTTCTGGCTTGACTATATTTTTAGTTTTCACACTTTCAACCTGTTGGTGACCATCATGCCTCCTTTCTATTGTATTTGTTACTTTAGAGGAAGTACTAGTATCACATAATGGCTTGTAACGTGGTTGGGTAGTTGTAACAAACTTGTCACTTGGCGAGGTTTGTTTATGTGTTTGGTAGACACCCGAACCAAGTTCACTTGTGGTTTGCCTTTCCCCTAAATAAGGTGTGGAGGTATCAAACTTCGTAGGTGTCTTATACCTACTTGTCTCGAGAATAGGGGCATTTGATTGTACAGTCCTTCTACCTGAACCTATCCCAGAATCAGTTGACCTCCGTGTTTCTTGATGCACGGGCATGGAAACTGGATATATGCTTCTCCTATATTCGTGGACCTTAAATTTTCCTAACTCTGCATTTAAATGCTCTGTCTCCCGCCGAAGCTGCTCTTCGGTCAAGCTTTCATCATGGTCATACAAAAGACTTATATCCTCTCTTGACATGGCCATTTCAATTTACGATACAAAATTAATTTTGAACAGATCCCACCACTGCCACCAATTTGTAGCGTGTAACCTGAATAGATGTTTATTAACACTGGGTCCGTACCAGTTTCCTTGGGACCTGACAAATAATATCCTTGTATATAAAAGAAAATGTTCAAACAATGTATAACCCAACAAACTAAAATAGATACAATGGCTCTTTGCAAATAATAAATAATAAAACACTATCTACACAGACTATCTAACGTAAAACCAACCAACAAAAATATGTGCAATGGCTCCTTGCAATTGATATATGCTAAATTACTATCTATACAGACTAATATATAACTATCCTAATGGAACACACACTAACACTGCACAGACCCCAATATAAACAATGAATATTTATAAACAGCTACTTTGTTTCAGACCCTGTCTGAAACCTAGCTAACTAGTCACCAGTCATCAACACCTGCTTCAGACCTATGTCTCGAACCCTGTCTCAACACGAAAACTATGTCACAACCTTAGACGACAGACCTATACCATAAACAACATGAAAACTGTGTGAATTAATAATAGTTCCAAACCAAATGTGAGTTGTCAGTTGTAACCACTGGTTTCAACACCGGGCCCAGGAAAAGGTTGTCACTAACCTTGAAACAATCACCAACCCATGAGGGTCATGAGTCGTTACCAGAGGAACAACACAGCACCCAGAAAACATTCGTATTGTTTCAAACTCTCTCTCTTACCTTGTTTCTTCAAACAGCAAGGTTCCAGTCTTTAATAACTTCAATCAACCAGCCTATCTTCACTGCCAAATCTTCGGGCACAATGAACGCGACCGTAAAAGAAAGCCTTTTAAATTCTAAATTGAATTAACCAATCAAAACAACTGTTTCATATTGATGTTCGGTTTGCCTAACAAGCTGAATTCATGATCAAATGTTTTTTGTTAAATATTAATTCCAAATAAGTGATGATATAAAAATAATAATTTGTATGTGTTTATTAATTCATCCTTAACAAATAAATATTGTTTGTGCCACGTTTTGTTTAAAAATAACACGGATGTCAACTGATTTCTAATATGACCATTGTAATAACAAAGGGAGGCAATCCAGGTAATTACATATATGTTGATGTGAACAGCTGATTTCGCTACATTACATTGTATCATAGAAATACCATAGTGATCTTTACATTGTTACATTGTATATCTATTTTCTTACTGCAAATTTGTTATAACTATTCTCTTGTCGTTTAAAATTGGTATTGGGTGTTTCTCGTCGCTATACAGACAACCTTAAGCAGTAAGAGCCAACGACTGGTTAGTTTGAAATCAGGATAAATATGCGTCCGAGAGAAGCGACATCTCTACACACGGCATTGAACAACTAAGAAGTGAACAAGTATGCTTTAAAATCAATTAATTTGTTCCGAAAACTTTAAATCATGATAAGCATTGTCTCCAAAATATTTATATAGCGCACAAACCTTGAATTAAAAAATAAGAATAAATGCTTCAGTAGACATTTAATTCGTGGTATGCATATTGTGCTAATCCAGCAATTTCAAACATGATAAACTGTCTGATTGACTGCCCTCCAAAAATGAAACAAGAACTAAACAAGAACAAAACAAAATCAAATCAAAAAACAAAACAAAACAAAACAAAAAAACAAAGACAAGAACAAAACAATGCAAAACAAAAAATGTAGAAAAAAAAGCAAACAAAATACAATTATATACGTGTAAATTTAACAGTTAAACAACACAAACATCATCTGGTATGAAAATAGTGTATCGTTACTTACATTCAAGTATTTTATTGACTAACATAATTATGTCATTACTTACATTCAAGTATTTTATTGACTAACATAATTATGTCATTACTTACAATCAAGTATTTTATTGACTAACATAATTATGTCATTACTTACATTCAAGTATTTTACAGACTAACATATTATGTCATTACTTACATTCAAGTATTTTACAAGCTAACATATTTATGTCATTGCTTACATTCAAGTATTTTACAGACTAACATATTTATGTCATTGCTTACATTCAAGTATTTTACAGACTAACATATTTATGTCATTACTTACATTAAAGTATTTTACAGACTAACATATTTATGTCATTGCTTACATTCAAGTATTTTACATACTAACATATTTATGTTATTACTTACATTCAAGTATTTTATTGACTAACATAATTATGTCATTACTTACATTCAAGTATTTTACAGACTAACATATTTATGTCATTACTTACATTCAAGTATTTTACAGACTAACATATTTATGCCTTTTTGGTAATTTGCTCATAAAAACACAAAATTAGTCCAATGATGTAAGGGACCGTGTTGGTCTTGATAGTATGGTAGTTAGATTTAACTGAAAGATTGTTAAAAGTGGCGTTCAACACCAAAACCCTACATATCCACTCCCCACCCCCACATCCATCTTTGTGATAAAAAAAAGAAGAAATATTTGAACTACTAATAACAAGAAACGTACTAAGGCTTCTAACATACACACATATATATATATATATATATATATATATATATAGTAACTAGAAGGAAAGACAGGGTATGGTTTCAATAATTATTGTTTAAATATATTGTTGGTGTTAATTCATGAATACTAATTCAGTGTTTTTGTCAATAATTCATCATTAAAGGTCTTTGATATTTTTATATGAATTCATGCGATTTAAAACACCTGATTAACCATGATGCTGTTTAACCGGACATTAAATAGTTTACTTCTAGAGATAGTGACTTGACTGAATAAAGGTATTAACACGCTGTATGTTTAAATGTTTAATTTGTTAGAATGTAACTGGTGTATTTAATAGGTTAAATTAGGAGTAGTGAGATGGTACCACCCGTGGAGCAGGAACGTGATGTAATAGGTTAAATTAGGAGTAGTGAGATGGTACCACATGTAGAGCAGGAACGTGATGTAATAGGTTAAATTAGGAGTAGTGAGATGGTACCACGTGTGGAGCAGGAACGTGATGTAATAGTTTAAATTAGGAGTAGTGAGATGGTACCACGTGTGGAGCAGGAACGTGATGTAATAGGTTAAATTAGGAGTAGTGAGATGGTACCATCCGTGGGGCAGGAACGTGATGTAATAAGTTAAATTAGGAGTAGTGAGATGGTACCACCCGTGGAGCAGGAACGTGATGTAATAGGTTAAATTAGGAGTAGTGAGATGGTACCACGTATGGAGCAGGAACGTGGTGTAATAGGTTAAATTAAGAGTAGTGTGATGGTACCACGTGTGGAGCAGGAACGTGATGTAATAGGTTAAAATAGGAGTAGTGAGATGGTACCACGTGTGGGGCAGGAACATAATGTAATAGGTTAAATTAGGAGTAGTGAGATGGTACCACGTGTGGGGCAGGAACATAATGTAATAGGTTAAATTAGGAGTAGTGAGATGGTACCACATGTGGAGCAGGGACGTGATGTAATAGTATAATTAGGAGTAGTGAGATGGTACCACGTATGGAGCAGGAACGTGGTGTAATATGTTAAATTAAGAGTAGTGAGATGGTACCACATGTGGAGTAGGAACGTGATGTAATAGTTTAAATTAAGAGTAGTGAGATGGTACCACATGTGGAGTAGGAACGTGATGTAATAGGTTAAATTAGGAGTAGTGAGATGGTACCACATGTGGAGCAGGAACGTGATGAGCAGTCATAATTAGGTCTTAAATCTGAGTTCTTATGCAGTTAAGCTGTGAGCTAAATAGTACATTCAATCCTAATTATGACATGTGCGTGAGAAAGCACTGTTCATGTATTGCTTTTATCGCTGTGTTCGGCATGAATATCAGTTATGTAAGTTGAGGAAACGGAAGTACCTGATGTATACCATTAACCTACTGCAACTCAATGACAAATGACAAAGGTGCTAAACATCAAGCAGATGATAATATACTTCATATAGAGTGTGGAGTATCACCTTCGTCACACCGGAAGCGCATGTGCGTAAAAATGTAAAGACAATAGATCATGGAGTTGAGAAAATCGGAATTGTGGGTAAGAGGATGGCGGACAGGTCTACGTCTGACATTTCACCAACGTAACTTCAAACCAAGCAAATTACATATTTGAAACCTGATATGACACTGAAAACAAAATAGGGACTAGTTTACATAAATTGGAGAATATTATTCAAATTTCGACGAAGGTATAGTATGGATAAACGTTTGAGAATACCGAAAGGATGATCAAAATGGACACTCCAGAGAAACTGACAACATAGGGTACACGGTACACAAGACGATGAAAAACATAACACAAACAGAACACAATATGTGTTGGACATCACTATGAGGAAATACAAACACAAATAACGTAAATAAGACATGAGTTCTCCTACACACATAACATCTATTTCTGATATTGCGTACCGATAACAACACGCCATGAACGATGATTGGAATCAAACTGTAGTCTACGACATTTAACTAACAACAACAATAATGATGAAAACTGATATTCCGTGGGTAAGTAAAAGGTTATATGACGTTCTTGTATTGGGGCTGTCAATAAATGAACATGAACAATAACCAATAAACAGTTGATTTTACTTAAAGAGAAATATGGCCATTGATAGTACCAGGAAGACAGGAAGTCATAACAAATATATTTTGCCGATTTCCTTGCTATATTTTGTAATTAGTGACATATAATACAAAATATATTTGCTATGACAGAGGCGAAGGATAAACTTTACTTATATCCGTCAACCCATGTTTAAACTCAAAACACATTCTGGCTTCCATGATTTATTTGATTCTGATATGTATAAGAGTACAAATACGGTAGTATACTTTAATTGGAAGACGGTAATTTATATTTACATTTGCGGAAAATGTCGCACACAATTTATGCTGCCAAATTCGAGCAGACGATGGTTCATCAACATGTACATTTACGACGGAAACGTCAGTCACATTCACCGGCGCATGTGCGAATGAGACTATTCCATCGATAAATTGCTCGTTTGTA
>MJUT01003556.1:93605-108394 GCA_002080005.1 Gigantidas platifrons | reverse complement strand
TAATTTATATTGTGAATGAATGAATTGATAATAAAATGGATATAGGGGAGTCTCAAGGGATATTTTAAGACCACTGCAGGGCTAGAGTTGAATAATTATCCTTCATGAATAGACCGGTAGTTGTTTGCATTACACCAAAACTCGAGAAATCCCAGGATTTCCAGCGCATACAAATTGCATGCTTTCTACAACTTTTATATCGTAGTGCTTTCTGTCTCTGTGTGTCAAAAAAAAAATGTTCAAATAATAAAAAGAAAATATATAATGACAAATATAGACACACAAGAGACAGATTATTCGGTCTAACAAATGACGACATCATTTTGTTTCATTTCACATCACATCATTATTTACTGAATATATACACCAATATAACTACATTGTCATTTGTGCGTTTAAAAACGCAATGCAATATCTGAAATATTGCTAAATTTGGCATTAAACAATAATCAATCAATCATGTTTTGCAAAATTCTGTTTATGGCTTATGTAGGCATGTTTTCAACTTACCCTACAGTGTTCACTTTGAACGTCATGACACATGCAATCCATATCCATATATTGACACTCCCCGTCACAGGACATCGGGGGACAGTCTATGTGTCCGAATGATCTTTTAGCCCTAGCTGAAATGGCAAAAACAAAGCAAATAATACATGTGGATATGTAAACCATATGCAGATACATTTCCGATTTGATTCTAAAATTATGCGTTTGTTTATGTTTTTGTGGAAGTTACTTCCCCTTAAGAAGAGTTTGGAGATACTAAAGGGAAAATCAGAATCCGTATATCAAAGAAGAACATACAACAAAATGGCCAAAATAAAAAATTCAAAAGTACAAACACATTTACATAAAACTAAAGATCGAGTAACACAAATCCCACTAAAAACTGGGGTGAACTCAGGTGCTGAGGAAGAGTAAGCTGTTCCTGCTCCACTAGTGGCACCTGTCGTGTTAATCTAGTTACAAATCAGGTGATAAATTGTGAATGAGGAAAGGACCAGGGAGACTCATTAAAGTGTCAATTTCGTTAAAAGTTCAAAGTTCTAAGTTCAAAAACAATATGTTATTCCTATACTGAGGAAAGTTTATGATCCCAAATATAGGAAAACCAATTTTTCAAGAAGAGTTTGAAGATACCACAGGGTAATCAGAATCCCTAAATCGAAGGACAGACAACAAAATCGCTAAAAAAAGAACATAATAAATTGACAAGCAACGATCTTCAAAACACAGAAAACTAAACACGAACCCCGCTAAAAACCGGAAGAACTCAGATGTTCCGGAAGGACACCCGTCATGTTACTATTAAATGACATCATCTTGGAGTAAGCACAGCAAATCACATAGATATGATGACTAACATCTTCTTAGAAGGCTGTCGATGGTTGTGGGACATCAGCCTTACTTTCATGGTTGTGATCGTCTGATAGTTGGATTTACAACTACCTATGCAATCGCAATCAGTGCATATCACCACTAACGTTATGAGTTCGAATCCCGTTGAGGTGAGGTGTACTCGATAAAACTGTATGTGATAAAGTGACTTGCATCAGGTCTGTTGTTTTCTCCGGTTTCCTCCACCAATCAAACTGATTACCACGATATAGCTGAAATTCTGTTGTAAGTGGTGTTAAACACCATAATCTTGAATTGTAGTTATAATTATAGAGGTATTGTAAATGGTCATGAATGAAAGAAAAACGTATGAAAATGTTTACTTATCGTTATGTCGCCGATTTATATTCCATTTTAGTTCATGACCTATAAATATGATTCATTTTATTTGACAATCGTCATGAACACCATTTTCAATAGTATAAGTACAACGGCGGACTATATCTAACTATGTGACTATGGTGCGCATGCTTCCCGTCACAGACACAACGGAAATATTCCATTTTAGTTCATGACATATAAAAATTATCCATTTTATTTGACAATCGTCATGCACAGCATTCTCAAAAGTATAAGTACAACGGCGGACTATATCTAACTACGTGACAATGGCGCGCATGCTTCCCGCCACAGACACAACGGAAATATTTACATTGCCTGTGCATTTTTCATTGGCTTTATAATAGGTACTTCATAGTCATTGGTTTGACCCCATCAGGTTCGAACCCACACTACAACACTCGAGGCGAGTACGCTAACCAATGCACCACATAAACACCATATATGACAATGGAAGTCTAACAATGACAATAAATTATACATTTTGCACATTTGCAAAAACAAAAATGAAAAATAATCACCACACTGTCGGAACAATTCCAAAATTCAATCGAATTTTCGTATATTATCTATCACTGATTTTGTATATGGTTGAACTATGTACAAATTACGAGAAAATTATGCCCTTACATGGAAGAACTGCTGCTACCTTTATACCAGAGGTTGGGTAGATAACTTCTACGAAATACGCAGAAAAAAACATATTATTTTAGAATTAAATCGGGAATTTGCAAAAGGTCTATCTTAAAATTTTGATTCCAAGAGCTACTGTTGTAAAATTGCAGAAAAGTAACATAAAAAAAACAATGTTTACTCACTCCACCCATGGTCGTATGAAGGCATAACAGTAGTGCAATGAACACAATCAAAAAGCGAGCTATCATGGTCTGTCGTGATATTTGATGAATCCGCAATTCGCTACAGTTTGTGTCCGGCAAGGTTTCCGGTATTTATAGTAGTCCTCGAAACAACATGTTACATATATCATTATGTTAATTATTTTGATTTTAAAATTATTTTATTTCTATAAAACTTACAATAATCACTATAATGACTGCATAGAGATGAGTCCATCCAATTATGGACATTGTGCAATACACAGCTGTGGTTGAATGGCGAAAAGTACATTTGACAAAAGGGAACAAGATATTAAATTAAATTCAACCAAGCAAGTTTAATTAACTGATTTTTGTAAGTACCCTTTGTTAAAACATAATTAATGTGTATTGGAATTTTGATTTCAAATAACATTTTAAAGTTTATATTAAAATATATTGACAAAGTTTAATGTGTCATATACAGATGTTACATAATGTCTACAACTATTGTCATATTAAACTAGGTCAATAGTTTTGATGATGTGTAGATCAAAAAATATTGATTGATTGTTGTTTGCTGCTTAAAGTCCAGCGGCAAATGATGTGTCATAACATGCTTTGTCAGCTATATCAAGGACAAGTTACATTCGACGAGATGATAATGATAACCTTTTTGTACTAGACCAACACGCTTAGTTACATTTCAATTGTTCTGACGCAGTAACAGAAAAGTTTGAAGACAAGAAAGGGGATTAATCAGAAACCGTAACTCAAAGAAGGACAGACAATACAATGACCCAAAGCACAAAACAACATTACACAGAACACTAAACAGTGAACAACAGAAACAATGGTTCGTGGATAGACATGTCGCTGCACTCGGACACATTATCATGATTCCGAGCAAACTAGCATTTGTCTCTTCTCATTAATGATGCGTGCTTATCGGATAGGCAACACATACCAATTTGATAGTCCTGGGGTTGATCCGACCATGGAATAAACCCATGATCTACCACACTTAATTTGAGCACGATGACTATTACACCGCCAGTGCGTTGTTCCAGTATTGTTATAAATGCTGTTATAGTGACAACAAGAACATTTGAACCTTAATGAAAGCGGGAGGTTTGGTGCCGTAAAATCTGATTCAACCCACCATTTCTTTAGAAATACCTGTGCCAAGTCAGGGCCATTGCGGCTTTTCCAGTTTTCCGGTTGTTGACTGATTTTGTATGTTTGTTGATTTATGAGTTTTGACTTTCCCTTCGGAAGATTGCTCGGTGTTCGGTAATTATGTTACTACCCTTATTTCTTCAACGTACAAAGAAGACTTACTATGACAAACATTAATAACTACATAAGCATAGACAGCTCAATAGCAGGGTTAACGAATGATCGCAGCTAATTTACTACTGGCTAAGAAGGTCCGTATCACTTTAAATGAAACGTTTTGTTATTTCAAACAATAGACATCTCCGTGAAATAGCCGTGAGTGGCCCGTATACTAGCCTATCAATAAGTGATTTAATGGATGGTAGAAGCCAAATTCAATTTATGTAAGACTTACAAGTCATCGCTTCTTTACAAATGACGAATTAAAGTAAATAAAAGTCATTTTGGGTGATTATATTAAATACAATAAAAGAAACATCATCAGAAGATATGTCAAAATGAACATTTTATCCAGCTTTACACTCTGACATAGAAATAATTAAATTGCAGTTCAGAAGTTTGCGTCCAATACTTTAAACTCTCCATTGCAATATAATTCATTATTTACAAATCATTTTAGATCCTAAACGAGTTAAACACATATTGTTGTCTTTTTTGTGATTTAAACACGTGTTTTAAATTTAGAAATAGAGTCCACATTTCAAAAGTGAGTGATTTAAACTACTCTGAATTCATTTTCATATTCGTTTCATACCAGTTTTCATGGTGGCATTCGTTGTTTTCGTTAAAAATTGGAATTTACGATGCCACGAAAGGCAACGACAGAAGATTGAGGGAGTGATTGTAACTTAGCGCCAACTCATCAATTTTTTCAGCTATATATTGGACAGAACTAGTTAAATGTTCAATAAGATGATGATGAGGTCCGGTATGTACTAGAACAACACTCTTAGTTGGATTTTTACAGGTCTAGCTCACTTAACTAACATTGCGCGGATAGACATGTTACCCCATTCGGACACATTATCCTGATTCTAAGCCAGCCAGTATTTGCTCTTTCACCATAAATTTTGCATGGTTTGCATAGAAGCATAGAAGCAACAAATAACAATTTGCATAGTCTTTGGTTTTTTCCGATCGGGGATGAAACCCACGATCTACAGTACAGGAGGCGAGAACGCTCACCATTACACCACCGATGCGGTTTAACAGCTGTGAGTCAGTATCAAAACACAGATTTCAAATATCAACTAATCTCTCACTGTTCGTTTATCCACGTTATGGAATATCTGTGTCACAAATGATCACGGATATGTTCGACTTGTCGTAAACACTTCCCGGTCCTTTAATTCACTCGCGACTATTACCTGGTTTGTAACTAAATTAACACGACGGGTGCCACTAGTGGAGCAGGAACTGCTTACCTTTTCGGAGCACCTGAGTTCACCTATGGTTTTTAGTGGGGTTCGTGTTGCTCGATCTTAAGTTGTATGTGTATGTTTTGTAGATCGTTGTTTGTCCTTTTGTACTTTTTCCTTTGGCCATTGTGTTGTCTGTTCTTTTTCGATATACGGATTCTGATTTCCCCTTTGGTATCTTCAAACTCTTCTTAAGATACCCACGAAAATAAATGACACCATGGTATTCAAATAACGAATAGCTGAAGTAATATACGAATTTTCTGTCATCAAAGACCTAATTACAGGGCTGTTGATATGTTATTTCTGATTATCTACGCATAGTGGTGTTAAACATGTATTGCCTATGTAAGTAACATGTTGGGTGTCTTACAAGAGGCAGGAATTGTTTACCATTCGCAAACCACCTAAATGTACGCCCGTGTGTTGGTGTTATCCGTATTGTTCATCCCTTTTTTTTCTTTGTTGTGTTTTTTGTTTTGTTTGTCTTCATCCTGTGTCTAGTGTACCCATTTTCGGCAGTGTCTCTGCAATTGTTCAGTCGTGGTTTCCCTTCGGTTGTTGCTAACGTTAATCCATATGAACCAAAGAAATCAATGGAATAAAATTGATCCAATAGGTTTAAATTTACCTTTTAATAGTACTAAGACAAATGATACTACAATTTACTGAGAAAAAATACTGTGAACTGTCTATGACGCGGAGGTTAGTCACCGGTCAATACCTATTGGCTAAATACGTTTATATACATAAATAAGTAAATACATGTCCATCTCTAGTATAATCTGAACACAGAACGATATTAGGTTTCAGATATAATTATGATGTGTCACGAATATTTTGTGTGAGTCTTAGCTTTTGGAGTCAATGTCTTCTGGAGTCACACAAATACAATGGTTCAACCTGTTTTAAAAAGATTTTGAAGATACCAAAGGTGTAATGAGAATCCGAAAATCAAATCAAAACACAATGGCCAAAAAAATTAAAAAGGACAAACATCGCTTTACAAAACATACACATTAAACTAAAGATCGAGTAACACGAACCCACCTAAAAATCGGGGGTGAACGCAGGTGCTCCGAAAGGGCAAGCAGTTACTGCTCCAGTAGTGGCGCCCATCGTGTTAATCTAGTTACACCCCGGTGATAAGACATGAATGAGGTGAGTAATTACGACAAGTGGAACATATTCGTGGTCATTTGTGGCATAGATATTCCATAACGGTCATCCAAGTCATGGTTGTGACCGTACAACTTCGATGTGATGACTACTGTATCAACTGAGAGATATATACTCAATATGCAGGTGCTGCTGGAATGTTGCTACATATAAATGGAAAGGTCACAATCGGAAAACTTAAATGATCTCATTTGTCGTAAAGATTCGTTCTTACCAGTACTCTAAATAAAACGGAAATTAACCTTGCCCTAAATAAACCAGAACCTTGCGTAATCCGAGCTTCTATGACAAGAAATCCATTGTGTAAACTTGAAATACAATACTGGAGCCCTGTGTAATCCGAAGTCAAATAAATCATGTAGTACTCTGAATAATCCACATGTTCCCCATTGTTGTGAGTCCGGGTTGCTCACCTTTTTTGTAGTTTTTCTATGTTGTCCTATCATGTGTCTTTACATTCTGAGTTCCGTGTTGTGGTGTCCGTCAATAATTGTTTTTGCTTTGTCTTTTATGTTTGCTTGCATATAGTGGTGTCCAACACATAGTGTGTTCTATGTTTGCTTTGTTTTTTTTTTGTCGTGTGTACCCTATCTTGCCAGTTTCTCTGGATTGTCCATTTTTGCTTGCCTCTTCGCTATATATTCTCTAACATTTATTTAAATAATCCGGAATACTGTGTTTTCATGGCTTCAAAGGGTTTGAAATATTTGTACGTTAACATGATTTATACGAGCATCAACAAAAACAGAACGCGGATGTCCAACGCAATATATGGTGTTTGTTTTTGTGTTCAATGATTAGAATTAAGGGATGTGTGTTTGTTTTGTTGTTGACCATCACGGTTTTAACCTTTTTTTTATTATAATCCCTTGAGACACTGGAGACACTACGCACAAGCCACAGAACAAAGACGAAAGAAACAAAACAAAAAACTCTCAACAAAGAAAACTAAAAAATGATGAGCAACCCAGACCAAACTGAAAATTTGGGCGTGAACCCAGATGTTCGTGAAGGGTAAACAGTCCCTAAATGCTAAAAGACTAACAATAGCCCTATCCTGACGTGTATTTCAAATACATGTTTGGAATAATCACCATCACATCTGTTGAGAGATAAGACCTCTGTAGATATATCTACAAATGTTATTGTCCCTCTATGACTTGTTTTCCGGTCAACGTATTTTCTTGACGTCATGTATTAATTGAAAGACAGCAATTTCTGAGGTGTCTTTTTTTCTTATTTTTTCTTGTTTCTATAGAATTTGAAAATCTCTTGAATTAAATATAGATTTCTGAATAACGTGCTGTATGTCCCTGTCGACTAAAACCATTTAATTGGTTCACAATCGCTGTGCGTCATATCCATACTGGGAATTATAGGTTGATGTCCTTCAAATCTGTCAACAGCTTTAGTAACTGAAGGGAAATCCCGTATGAATAAACATTTGTAAGACATTCTCAAGTATTATCTATACTCTCATGTATAAGGTAAAATAATAAACAAAACGCAAATATCAATTTGCCGACAGCCCGCCGTACGTGATGGACGCCGAAATTATTATTAACAGAAACATGTTATGTTACATGTCACTTGTAATCAATTCACGATGTACACAACCAACATTTCAAACAAACTATATATTGCATAATTAGAATTCCGTCACAGATGGGCAAGGCCGTCCAGGAAAAACCAAAGTAATTTGGAAACTTGTATCCGATGACAATGCTCGAACCCATCTCTGGACAAGCAGGTGTCGGACCTCACCTTAAAACATTTACAACAAAGATGCAAATAGTAAATAATGTAAGACTAACATACAGACATATTTTTTTGTTGTTACACGTATGCACGGCTAGAAAGTGAAGAGAACCAAACAAACACACCTAAATTCCCAACCGCAAGGCAATGTTCTCATTGGTCAATTTCGACCATTACCGTATGAATATTCATTAGTATCAAACCGACAATACAATATTTTCCCGCTATACTTCGAACCGCGGGAAAATATTAGTATTATCTATACTCTCATGTATAAGGCAAAATAATAAACAAAACGCAAATATAAATTTGCCGACAGCCCGCCGTACGTGATAGAAAAACACAAAGAACGGTGGCCATAGAAAGAGGGGAAAAAAATTACAATCCCAATATTTGTGATACTTTCAGGCGATTATGTGTAGAATCAACAATGTACCGATCTTTACTCGACTCGGATTTCCATATTCCGTGTTTTTTTCAGACACCTCTCGTTTACATTAGCATTAGCTGCGGTTGTAGCACCTCCCGACCTGAACGAGTGAAGACCGACGTTACAATCCGGAGAAACCAAATTAACCCTTTTAACCAAAACCTCTCTCGCTGCTGTATAACTAAGTTTCTTAATTGATTTTGTTGACAAGTTTGCATGTGTGACCAGATCAATAGATTGGAGGAAATAAGAAACTGTTTGAACCACTGCTAAAACCTGCTAGGTTAATATATTTCAACAACATTGTGTATGGATAAGCTAGGGTAGAAACCATTATGAGTTTTTCGTTACTTTGTCTATATTGGTCAGTCTTACTCTTTTCTATATTCAGAATTAAACAATTTTCACTAATTTTGATATCGTTAAAACGCAAAGAGCTAATCTCGTCATATCTGAGAAAACCTTAAAAACTTAATAACATCATTGTCAAATCTCTTATAATCAACAAGTCAGTTGAATCCATAAACATTGTCCATAATTCAACTAAAGTTTCTGTCGAAATTGGATCTTTTTTTTTCCTCGGTCTTCTTCGAAGTGGTACGTTCTGATGCTTCAAGTACGGGCATACCAAAACTATTTGTGGTAGGATCTTGTAGCCCATTCACCTCGTGTGACCATTTGGTACCATAAAAAGCGTTATTTACTGGATGAAAAGAAGGACCACTGTTCACTAAATGTGTCAAGTATAACGCAACATGTACCTGTTCTGCGGGTAAAGATTTGTATCCGTGTTGTGAAATAAAACGTTCCCATCGCTTGAATGCATAAAAATAACTTTTTACCATAGTATCACTTTTACTATTCACAAGGAGTTCACACATTTTTGGAAATAAATTGTACAAGTGACTTCCTGGTTTCACACCGCTATCCTGAATGGCGTTGTCAACAAACTGGTTTAGCTTAATGCCTGTTAAAATAAATAAAAACACTGGTAAATGTACTAACCTAATTAAAATTGTATTCTTAGCTATTAAACGAAAATTCGGTTGCTGTGAACCGAAAATACCATTTCGGCCTCTGCCTCTTTTAACTAAGCTATCGCCTTGAAAGCATGTGTGCGATTATGGATTTTCTGAAATGACCATATTTACTAACTACCGTCGGCCAAAATGGGGCCGATGTCCACTCGGGAACAATCAATGTACCTTTACACTTTTCATGCTCCAATTTGTTTATCACCTGTGGAATTAAACGTGTTGGGGGCACTAACCAATTATTAGTGCACTGTCATGTAAACCTAAATCAATGCGTCGATACCTGCTGTACATCAGAACTTGACATTATTATTTTTTTCTTTTTTTGCATTTCGCGTTATAATCGTGAGCAAACCTATTTGAAGAATGTGGACCCCATAAATTATCCAAGTATTTAAAAATAAAGTCTTCGATTTCCCAATCATCGCAATCCGATTTTCTACTAAAGACTATCTGATGTCTTGTCGTTAGTTTCTCTAGGTATCCAAGCTGCGTTCATTTTTAACTGAATTTTGTAAACATAGTTTATGTACTGACATTACTTTTTCATGTAGTATTCTCTTCCTACTACCTACCCTTAATATGTGTGGCACATTTTTGTTGTCGGTATACACTCTGACAACATTACCATTCAAGTAGCCAACAACACTTTTCAATGTCCTATTAACCGCCTCGAGCTCTCTCCAAGTAGAGCTTTGGGCTTTTTCATCATATGACCAACTGCCATACGTTTCAACTGGTTCGTCCTTTGAACCTGTGGTCAAATGACCACCGAAGCCAGTCTCTGATGCATCACAAAATATGTGAAAATCATGTCCTTCGTTATACGTCAAATGACATAACTGAGATCCTATCTCATTCAACATATCTATGTTATTCACCCACAATTTGCATTCTCTGAATGCGTCATGGCTTACCATTACTTTGGAGTTCCAGCTTACCCTGCCTAATACACATTCATATAAATATCTGGTTCTCACTCGGGCCTGATCCCCGAATACTGCCTGTGTGGATATCACCTGTCCTACGATTCCTGCTATAAATCTAACTTGAAACAACACTGTCTCAGTCTGATATCTTTGTATCAGATCAGATAAAGAAGCCTTAAGCTTATTAACTCTCTTGTTTGTAATTCGCAGACTACCTTCTGCCATGTCCCAACAAAAAACCTAACCACTCTAATTTGTGAGTTGGGATCCAGTTACACTTTTCGTGAGAGATAGAAAAACAAAAAATGTTCAAGGTCGTTCTGAATAAATTTACTTAAAATTAATGCGTCTTCATAACTTGCGCCACCCCCTAAGCCATCATCCAAGTGCATGATGATCTTTAACCCCTGACCTCTCCAGTATTTAATAATCTCTTTCACAACTTTACTGAAAATATACCCGCTGGTTGCCAAGCCAAAAGGCAAGACATTATAAATATAATACTGATGTTCCCATTGAAAACCCAAATATGTTTTGTCTGCATGAACATTTTTTAAATGGTGATAGGCACTTTTTTTAAGTCGTAAGAGAAAATAAAATCCCCTCTATCGAATAACTGTCTTGCTGTTGTCGCATCCTCATATTTGTGCTTGAATTTATACAAATGTGGATTAATGTGTCTAGCGTCTAACACCAATCTTAGTTTTTCTCCGCTATTATTTGCCACTTTTAAAGGGTTTACGACAAATGGTTTTTGTGTCACCCGACTAATGCAACCTTTTTGTAATAACCTTTCGATTTCATCGTTTACAAAATCTGTATTGTCACGTGCTGATTTATTGTTTTCAAGAACTATTTCATCTGGTATGTGTAAAAATGGTATTTTGTATCCATTTTCTATAACATCAACAATACAAGAGTTTGCACCGATTTCTTTCCATCTATTTACCTTCCCAGACAAATTTCCCACGCCTGTACTATTTTTATACGCTTGAGTAAGTTTACTATCGATCGTAGTATGTGTATTACGGTTCGACACCTGTGATACAGACTTAGGTGTGCTCGATTCTACTCCTAAAGGTAAAACTACTTATCTTATTTCTATGTTCCACTGTCTGCTTCGGACACTCTCTCCTCCAGTGTCCCTTCTCATTACAATTGCACTGCTCCTCGTTCCCCCTTTTCTTGAATTTGAATGTATCCGTCATATTCTCATCTATTTTCACCATCTGGGATTCCGACAAAGCTTTCTGCTTTTCTTGAATATTACACTGAAAACCATCTTGTCTGACGTCAAGAAGTGAAGTTAAGCTGTTCAACAACTGGTTTTGGGTACTCTCCACGGCGCTGTGTACTTCTTTCTCGATAGTATCTCGAAGCTCGACGTCCATTTTTTGTTGTTACACGTATGCACGACCGCTAGAATGTGAAGAGAACCAAACAAACACACCTAAATTCCCTACCGCAAGGCAATGTTCTCATTGGTCAATTTCGACCATTACCGTATGAATATTCATTAGTATCAAACCGACAATACAATATTTTCCCGCTATACTTCGAACCGCGGGAAAATATTATTATCTTTTATAGTATTTGGCCTTGCTTGAATGATTTGTTGGTGTTTTTTGTTGCGCTTGTATAGAAAGTATATCATAGCGACGTCAAAATACGTTATAATCATACGGAAATAAGTTTAAGAAATAGTCTAAGGTGAAGAGTATATTCGGAAGTTGTAAATGTTTTTCCCATGTAAGTATGTAGTAATATTAAACAGACAAAACTATTGATAGCTATTCTGGGAATTATGTTGTTTTATGTTTTCTTCGTTCACCTTAAAACTACCATCACGAAATAATTGAAGATACCAACGGGGTAAACAGCAGCCCTAAATCGAATAGGGAATACAATATAATGGCAAACAGCAAATGAACAAAAAAACAAACAATGATTCATGGAACACTTCACAGATAACTAAAGATTGAGCAACACGAACCCTCCCTAAGCAACCGGGGTTGAACGCATGTACCCAGGCAGGTTAAGTAGTTCCTGTCCCTCTAGTTTTACTACTCTTAGAACTCCGGTGATAAGTCGTGAAAGGGCAAACGAGCAATAGCACGTTTTTCAACAACATTTTATAAATGGTGGGTTAATAGCAGCGTTGTCATATGTGGGTGATATTGTATTTTGTCGTGGTTTTTCTGACCAATTGGCCGTTTTTAAAATTTATTATAATTAGTTGTAAACAATTTATCCTTATGCATAAGAAAAGTTTGAAGATGATGGTAATGCCAAGACATGGAATGAACAAGGACAAACAATGCACTGATAAATGAAAGGGTACAAAAATGTCCTTACAGCGCTACACAGAAGTCTAAAGGCTGAGCTATAATAATCCTACGGAAAACTTACTTTTATTTCAAAATTAAAGTATCGGGTCTTAATTGTTGCATGAACTAACCGCATCACAGCTCGCAGTGATCCTAGTTCACACAACATGATCGACCTGATACAAAGCATTGTATAAATTCACTATGTATGTAATGGGTATACATGTATATATCAAATTGGCTTTATTACAGGTTTTCTCTACTGTGTTTGTTCTCTTTTTTTGTGTCCAATTAGTTTGAGAAACGCTGCAGAAAACTTCATCGATCGGGGAAATAAAAAAAGGAGAATTTTTTTTAAATGATGAAAAAAGTTAAAAAAAATGATAAGAAGAAAAACGTACCAAGTGTTTTTAGAAAGCTTGATAAGGTTTGGGCCCACAAAACTAGCTTAACACTCACGATTTATTGCAGTACTTGTACAAAGCCAGGAAAGAAATTCGTCATATATTTGTGTATTACTGTTATCAAATTTGCCTCTTAATTTTAATATTTTCCTATTCGGTTTTGGAACTGTTTCGTCAGTGTATTTTTCCCATTTTATTAACATACATCTAGGCATAATCTACTTTAAAACCTCAAATACAACTTTGATAATTCATTTGGACAGCCTCGACGATCTGGCAAATAAAGAAAGATAACCAAGAAAAAATAATGATAAAAAAACTACCAAAAACAAGAAGGTTCTCCTCCCTTGGGTATAAGTCACCTTAGTTGATTTTGACTATCTTGTTCAGTCCCTTTGGTTTTCTTGCTCCTAAAACTGCGGTATGCTCGACCATTAACTGAAATTTACAATTACCAAATAATAATGCTATTTATCAAAACTAATGTCAATCTAGTTCAGTTATACGTAACCTTAGTCGATATGTGTTATGTTGTTTAGTTTGGTTAATCTGGGATAACCATAATCAGGTACAGTCGTATTCAAAAATTAGAAAGCCAACTAGTGTCTTGGTGAGCAAGTAAATCAACGTCTCTAAGCAAGATGGCAAATACAAATCTAGATAGAAAATATAGTGCGTACGAAGCGTTTCTGGAATACTTTACTTGCTTCCGACACTTTTAAAATTCTTTGGCTTTCTAATCTTTTGACCTTGAGTGTACCTGACGAAGGTTATTCCAGAAAGTCGTCGTGTTCACTAAATTAGATATATACGTTTGTATTAGTTTTACAATCTTTTGACCTTGAGTGTACCTGACGAAGGTTATTCCAGAAACTCGTCGTGTTCACTAATTTAGATATATACGTTTTATTAGTTTTACAATCTTTTGACGTTGATGGTACCTGGTGAAGGTTATTTCAGAAACTCGTCGTGTTCACTAATTTAGATATATACGTTTGTATTAGCTTTACAATCGCTTGACGTTGATGGTACCTGGTGAAGGTTATTACAGAAATTCGTCGTGTTCACTAAGTTAGATATATACGTTTTATTAGCTTTACAATCGCTTGACGTTGATGGTACCTGGTGAAGGTTATTACAGAAACTCGTCGTGTTCACTAAATTAGATATATACGTTTTATTAGTTTTGCAATCTTTTGACGTTGATGGTACCTGGTGAAGGTTATTTCAGAAACTCGTCGTGTTCACTAAATTAGATATATACGTTTTATTAGTTTTACAATCTTTTGACGTTGATGGGTACCTGGTGAAGGTTATTACAGAAACACGTCGTGTTCACTAAATTAGATATATATGTTTTATTAGTTTTACAATCTTTTGACGTTGATGGTACCTGGTGAAGGTTATTTCAGAAACACGTCGTGTTCACTAAATTAGATATATACGTTTTATTAGTTTTACAATCTTTTGACGTTGATGGTACCTGATGAAGGTTATTACAGAAACAAGTCGTGTTCACTAAATTAGATATATACGTTTTATTAGTTTTACAATCTTTTGACGTTGATGGTACTTG
>MJUT01003556.1:70556-83728 GCA_002080005.1 Gigantidas platifrons | reverse complement strand
TCAACCAACACCTGTATAATCCGACACCTGTATCAACCAACACCTGTATCAACCAACATCTGTATAATCCGACACCTGTAACAACCAATACCTGTATAATCCGACACATGTATCAACTAACACCTGTATAATCCGACACCTGTATCAACCAACACATGTATAATCCGACACCTGTATCAACCAACACCTGTATAATCCGACACCTGTATTAACCAACACATGTATAATACGACACCTGTATCAACCAACACCTGTATCAACCAACACCTGTATAATCCGACACCTGTATCAACCAACACCTGTATCAACCAACATCTGTATAATCCGACACCTGTAACAACCAATACCTGTATAATCCGACACATGTATCAACTAACACCTGTATAATCCGACACCTGTATCAACCAACACATGTATAATCCGACACCTGTATCAACCAACACCTGTATAATCCGACACCTGTATTAACCAACACATGTATAATACGACACCTGTATCAACCAACACCTGTATCAACCAACACCTGTATAATCCGACACCTGTATAATCCGACATTTGTTTCAACCAACACCTGTATAATCCGACACCTGTATCAACCAACACCTGTATAATACGACAGCTGTATCAACCAACACCTGTATAATCCGACACCTGTATCAACCAACACCTGTATAATCCGACACATGTATCAACCAACACCTGTAGAATCCGACACCTGTATCAACCAACACCTGTATAATTCGACACCTGTATCAACCAACACCTGTATAATCCGACACCTGTATAATTATGTATTTACTGTACAGTAAATCACTATGTGTAACCTAGAGAGAGAATCTCCAACAGTAAAAGAATAATTTGGTGCCCACGACAGGATTCTTGAATAACCATCATTAGGTACGCTCACAGTTAAAAGATTAGACGCTACGATATAAATCAAATATTGCTTAATTTGGCGTTAAATACCAATCAATCAACCAATCAAAAAATATGCTCACGTTACCTTTTAAATCCGATACTTATAAAAGGCAAATTATGCATAAACTGTACATTACATTTTTGCAAACAGTTGATGTGTGACTTAGAGAGATAATCTTCAATAATAAATGTATTATTTGGTGCCGATGGCGCGTTTTTGAAATAACAATTATTAGCTACACTCAAGGCCAAAAGATTGGATGCATCTAAACTATAACACGAAATATATTTTCAGAAACGTCACTGTTTCGTGTTTTAGTAGATATAAGCTACAAAAATAGTCAAAGATACACGATATTTTATTTGAAGACATTCATCTCATTGTTCTCCTTAGAATAATCTATTTCAAGACATCACAGACAAATATTGCAGTAAATGGATGTATTATATAGTAATAGATGTTTCTCTATTTAATCCTTTATAAAAAAAAATCGTGCAATATATTCTTGTATTTTACTGTTGGTCTCGATCGTCTTTATAAGATCCGAAAAAAAATACCGGTGCGTTCCGAATGTCATTTCTTATATTTTACTCTCCCCAGTCGTCTGGAAAGTTAAGATGGCGGAGGATGACATCGCCTTTCTTTTAAATAGAGGGGAACTTGTTGAGCCCCACGAAATAAAGCAAAGCTGGAAAGTTAAGATGGTGCAGGATGACATCGCCTTCTTTTTAAATAGAGGGGAACTTGTTGAACCCCACGAAATAAAACAAAATTCATATTGCACTAGTGCAAATATTAAAATATTCTTCGTAGTGCAATATACTGAATATTACATGTCAAAATCTGTATCACATGCAGTATCAACCCGAGAACCCTACATCACCCCAAGGGCCATTTTATGTTATCACCATCATTTTACAGCGATTGCAATGACCCACATTATATTATATCTCCTTCACATTTCCCGTTTAACCCAATATAATTAAAATTGTAAGTTAGTTGTATCTTTTTTTTTCATTGACGATACTCTAACATCTTACAACATTCAGTGTTGGTGCCATGGCATGTAACCTTTCATTCATCCTTAATCGTCCAATCATATGCAAAACAGTTAGATAACATTGACCAATCAGATAACAGCTATTGGTTTTGATATCTAAAGGTTTGTGGGCTCAAAATGTACGTGACCTTATTTACTGTAAGACATACCAGAATCAAAATAATTCATGAAAGCCGTACTGTGTTTTAAGTTTTAGCATGGGTTTTAAATTTTAAATTCCTAATATCCTGCCAACCCATATTAAAACTTACATTCTAATATGACGTTCTTCAAATGCTTTGAGTCCAAACCCGTTGTAAAATATGCGTATATTGGTGGACCCGTGGTAAAATATGCGTATATTGGTATATCAGCTGATCGGCAATGTCATTTTTTTTGTTGTTGTTCAAATACCGTATTTGTCCTATAAAAAAGAAATCATTCATGGGGGCTTGAATACCTGTATATACTGATTTTACCACGGGTTGGCTAATATTTGGCATAAAGGGCCAATCCGTGGTAAAATCAGTATGCATGCAAACCCCCATGAATTATTTCTTAAACACAGTATGGCTTCCATTAATTATTTCGATTTTGGTATGTCTAACAGTAAATAAGGTCTACATTTTGATGAGAAAAGCGGTAATTTATGTTGACGCTTGTGGGCAAAGTCGTACACAATATATGTGACTCAGGCTAGTTGTTTTATCTTTCATCCTGTTTCATTCGAGTAGATGATATCTGTAAAATTTCTCTAGCTTACACCCCGAAAAATCGGAATCCTCTGTGAAACGAATTTCACCGAACCTGCTATTGTACTGTCCATGTTTATGTTGTCGTTCATTGTGGTCTGTTTGGATGGAAGTAAAAAAAAACACTACACAGAAAACTAAAGATCGAGCAATACGAGCCTCACTACTTACTGCTTCAATTAAATGTTAAAGGGTGCTCAATTTAGAAAAACCACATCGGTTGTGTAATAGTCAGTGTGCTCACATAGAGTAAGATAGATCGATGGTTCGAACCCATATCGTGTCATACCAAAATCTATAAAATTGGTATTTATTGCATCTCCGCTAAGCACGCAACATTCAGTAGAAAGAGTAAAGATTGGTTGACTCGGAATCTAGATAATGTGTCCTTGTCGAGCAATATGTCTACCCGCAGACTGTTATTTCAGTGAGCTGTCACTATAAAAAATCCAACTAAGCGTGTTGGTCTAGTACAATGTGGACCTCATCCCGCCAGAATAATAGCTCAATCACTCAATTTCGAAATGATTCAATGTGCACAAATGAACAAAATAAAGTAATGCTGTATATCATCATGATAGTCTCGTCGAATTTACATAATAAAGTTATATCCATAGTCTATAAATAGAACTAATCAATAACAAGCAGCAGCTGATCTAAATCATCACAGTGTAATATAAACATCAAAGAGCGGTATTATATGTTTCATTACAAAGAACTGTATTTCTTTGTTAGATTTGGTCATTAATAAAAAAACGTAGATATCTAATTGTATGCGTACGATGTGTTTCTGGAATAACCTTCATCAGGAACACTCATAGTCAAGAGAACGGAAATCTAAATACAATGAAACCAGTCTAAACCGGATCCTGAATAAACCGGAAACCAGCCTAAACCAGACAGACTTTTTAGTCACATCTACTAAATGTCTATGTAATTGAACCTAAGTAAACCAAAAACCTGCCTAAACCAGACAGACTTTACAATCCCATCTACTAAATGTCTATGTAATTTGAAACCTTAATAAACCGAAAACCTACCTAAGCCAGACAGACTGTTCAGTCCCTTCTACTAAATGTCTATGTAATTTTAACCTGTGTAAACCAATTAAACACCTGTCTAAAATGAACACATTCTTCTGACCCAAAGGGGTTTGGTTTGTACAGGTGTTATTGTAACTTAAAAGTCTGTGTGAGCAAGTAAGTATGGTAAAAGTTGCCACTAAACACATATAATACAACGCACCTCGACTTGATTGATTAATTTGATTTGTGGTGCTTAACGCCACTTTCAGCAATATTTCAGTTGTATCATGTCGACCAGTTTTAGAGGTGGAAGAAACCGGAGTACTCGGAGGGAACCACCGCCGACCATGGGCAAGTAACTGGTAAACTTTATCACTTGCGGCTGCGAGTCGAGTGCACCTTTTTTGTAATTTACAAAGCCGGGTGCGAACCCACGCCGTATATGGTGATAAGCTTCTATGCACCTTGACTTGAAGAAAAGTCAGTATGTAGTTGAAGTAGGGTGAGTCATATTTTCAAGTTTTGTATCGATGATTCTAAGCGCCGAATTATGAATGATTCTAAGCGCCGAATTATGAATGATTCCAAGCGCCGAATTATGAGCGTACACTGTGGGGGTGGTGTTAAATGAGTATATGCATGTGAGTGAGTAAGAGTAAATTAAGAAATAATTCATGGAAGCCATATGTATATATTGGTTTTACCACGGGTAGGCCTTTTATGTCACGAAGTTTTACCCCGAGCGTTAGCGAGGTGTAAAAAGCTGACATAAAGGGCCTACCCGTGGTAAAAACAATATATAAATATGGCTTCCATGAATTATTTCGATTCTAATATGTAAAAATTGATAAAATATCGTTATAAATTGTCGAAGACGTCATAAATTACAATGGGTGTAGGTATATATTAATTTTACCACGGGTTTGGACTCAAAGCGTCTGAAGGACGTCATACTAGAATGAAGGTTAGAGATAAACCAAGGAGCAATAAAGCATGGACAATCCAGAGATATGCAAAATCGAGCACATAAGACACAGGACGAAGGCAAAAAACACAACACGGAAAACTAAAAGATGAATAATTACCGACCAACCCCCAAAAAACCGCGAATGAACCCCAGTGTTATTCACTGTCGACTCCAGTAAAAGTATTGTCAGTGATAGAAGAGAGGGAAAACATCACCGTTGATATAATTTATAAAAACATGCTAACATAACTTCCTTCTTTCGCTTTGTAGACAAACGAGCGATTTATCGATCGTATAATCTCATTCGCACATGCACCGGTGAATGTGATTGACTTCTCCATTGGCAGCATACATTGTGTGTGACATTTTCATCAAACGTAAGTATAAATTACCGTCTTCCAATCAAAGTATACTACCGTATTTAAACTTTTAGATATATCAGATTCGAAATACATCATGGATGCCTCTGGCTCGGGATAAAATACTGATATCCGCCAACCCATGTTAAAACTCCCAACACATTATGGCGTCCATGATTTATTTCTTAAATGTACAAATGTAGTGTATTTTTTTTAATTATTTATTGATGTTCTGACATGATTAATAAGAAATATAAATACCTTTTATAATTAGGCACCGTGCCCGTGATCTTATGGTAGTTGGATTTACAACTACCTATACAAATAGTGTCTATCACCACTAACGTTGTGAGTTCGAATCGCACTCATGAAGAAATGTACCGGTATAAAATACAACATTGCATGATAAAGTTTGTCGTTTTCTTCGGGTGTTCCGGTTTCCTCTATCAATAAAACGATATAACTGAAATACTGCTGAAAGTGGCGTTAAACACCACAACCCTAACACTCAAACTGTAATTTATTAAAGCTAATGTTAATCTCGATCGAGCTTCGAGATAAAATGTGATTCGCGGTCTCCTGTTTATGTCCCGTGGCCTACTTGCTTCCAAAGACTTTGAATAATTTGGTTTTCCAGTTGTATTTTTCAATATTAGCGTACATCTCTACATAATGAAGCTAATTACAGAAACATATAACAGAAATTTATATCTACAAGATTGGATATTCAGGAATTTATTTCGATTCTGATACAATGTATGTCTAAGAGTACAAATACGGTAGCATACTTTGATTGGAAGACGGTAATTTATATTTACGTTTGCGGAGAATGTCGCACACAATTTATGCTGCCAAATTCGAGCAGACGATAATTCATGAACATGTACATTTACGACGGAAAAGTCAGTCACATTCACCGACGCATGTGCCAATGAGATTATACCCAATCGATAAATCGCTCGTTTGTCTACAAAGTGAAAGAAGGACGCCATGTTAGAATTAGCACTAATACACTGGTTTGTAGAATTTTCGTAGTGATGACATCATCCTAGGAGCAACGTAACTTATGTATCTTTAATGTCAACAGCTGAACTCTGTCTAAAAAATGACAAGTATTATTGTTCTGCCTTGCGCTTTCCCCACTGCCTATGATTGTTCCTTTAACATAATAAGGATGGATATTAGTATTAGCGTTACTGTTACGGGAGCAATATAATAAGTTTAATTAGCAAATCAATTAGCATCGGACATGTATTGGTTTGTCATGTATACAGATTTGTATTCTAATGTTGATCGCCTGTATCAACTGCATCGTTGTATGCCGTTTCTAGTCGTGAAATAAAATACACTGTTATTTTTTCCTATTAAAAATATTCCTGAATAGACCTGTTGCATATTTCCGACTTGATTCTACAATTATACATTTTACACATATTTTTATGGACGTTATTACCTTTGATTAAGAGTGATATTGTCCTCTTCCATGCAAAGTTCAATGGAAATAACATGTATTTTTTTTTCCAATATTTTTTTTTCAAGTTTTAATGTTGTAGCGACATTTGAATTTCCAATCTTCTACAAAATTAGCTTCTTATTTTGTTAAAAGGCACACATTTCTAAACACTATAAGAAATTTAAACTCAAATTATATGTCCTTTGCGTTGCTCTAGTATGCAACGTTGTGGAGATCAATTCTAATCATTGTAAGGGAAATAATTCCTTTAATAAACCTATTGAATTGAAATTGAATTTGAATTTTTGGTGTTTAACGCAACTTTCAGCAATATTTCAGCTATATCATGGCGACCAGTTTTAGTGGTGGAGGAAGCCGGAGTACCCGGAGAGAACCACCGACCCTGGGCAAGCAAACTGGTAAACTTTATCACTTGCAGCTGCGAGTAGAGTGCACCCTTTTTGTAATTTAAAAAACTGGGCGCGAACCCACGCCGTATTGGTGATAGGCTTGTATGAGTTGTTAGATCCAACGACCTAACTCATTGAGCCACCCGGGCCCCTAATAAACCTATTGAAATTTAAGAATCATGACCGCAATGTGAAAATGTGAAGGCTAGCTGATATGTTATGAGATGCGTTTCCTCTATTGCGTTCCGTTTTAAATATAGATTAGATGTCTCCTCTCCTAATTAGGATAGCAATAAGTCATGGACGTCATAGCTTGTATGACAGGTTAACATTATTAACATTATCTATGTACTATATTCTATCTTCGAATGTCGCTCGGTATGAAATGTTTACGAAAATAATGTGACCAATTAAAAAATATCTTACAAGCTATGGCTTCCGTGAATCCGTCCTATGACATGAGTCACTATTGTTGAAGTAAATTTGCTTAGTATGTGTGCAAATTAGCATAATTATTGACAGGGCTTAAATGTCATAGGAATCTACAAATATTTCGTTTATAACCGATCTTTATTTTATGTCTGACATAATTTTTTTTTATGTTGAGCATATTTTTTTATATCTAACATATTTTTTTATGTCTAACAGTTTTTTTTGTCTAACTATAAATTCGTACTCGAGAACATAACTTTAACAAGTGCACATCTACACCAGGATGTCACCAGAGGATCAGCAACTGTTAACACTTCCGATTTCCCAATCATCTGACAATTCCCGTACGAAAGATATTCTTCGAGTAACGCATCGTGCACACTAGGTTAAATTTCTATGATTTATTATATGTTGCATTATAGAATCCAGAATATTATCTCTGACATTTGAGAAATGTCACCAAAATGATTTTATTATATGTACCGAATCCAGATAATATAGTCGCCCTGACACAAGGAAATGTCAACAAAGCAATCATGAAAATGGAGGAAACAACATTTAGTTTTATATTCCTTGCTATAAGTCAATAATATGCTTTGTAGATTTAGAATGTTTTGACCATTTGTCAATTAAAATAATACGTATCACTTACCGTGGAAATGGGACATTAAAAGTTGAGAGTTCACGACTCCCACGATATAATCATCAATAATATTCGGCTTTGTTGTTGTCCATTGATATCAATCTGTCTTAAAGGGCAATAACTCCTGTGAAACATATAATTTTAGAATCAAATTCGGAAATGTACAAATGGTCTATTGTTGAACTAAATAAAAACTATATGTAGCTCCTTTTGGGTGAGGCTTAGGTTTAGCTTTATTGTGTTTAATACCACGTTTAACAATATCTCAGTTATATCGTGGCGGTCAGTTTTATTGGTGGAGGAAACCGGAGGACCCGATGAAAACCACGACCAGCCGTAAGTCACTGACAAACTTTATCGCATAATGTTGTGGCTGAGCGGGATTCGAAATCACACCGTTACTTTAGAGGTGATATGTAGCTCCTTTTGTGATGTATGTCCTGTTGTTTGTAAGCTTGACTTATCACTGACAATCCAATCAATAAAGTAATCAAACTTATTTTTTATAAAAAAAATAATAATTTATTTTCTGAAACCAATTTGTTTTCTATGCTTAACCAGAGAAAATTATGACATCTAATAAAATCATTGCAAGCATTGCATTTTATGCTCCATAATCAAGAACTGATTCGAAATAACACCCAATGGATACAACAATACAAATGCAATTTCAGCATTCTTCCTTTGTTCGCAACAAGAGACATTTTCAGTCATCAATGGACTGGCCATGATACTGAAGATAATCGGCCAGTATGACGTCAGACTTATTATAACTTAACCGATAAAAGTAATAACGTCAGCTTTGCATACTCACTAGTATTGGCCTCGCTATGATACTTACTGGCGATACTGTTTGTCAAGACATTCATCACTGACAATATTCTAATGATGCGTATTCTGGTCATGGGATATGAGTGATAATCGTCAATGTCATCAGTGAAAGAAACTGGAATAGTCGGGGGATATCACCGACAAGTCACACACCACTTTCTCATAAAAAATTGTATCGAGTACAACCCTCCATGAGAGGGAATCGAACACTTATAGTCACTGATTGCGGCTACGAATGACAACCCCTTTAATATCAATTCAGTATAACACGATTGCAACTACTCATCCTGAAAATCGAAGATGAACCACGCATTAACCGAACAATGCAGTAATTCACGAAAGCGCATTCACGGGTGAATTAGCATCCTTGTTTGGCTACGAGTGCAAGATTTTGAAAAGAAAATTTAAATAGTGATGGTCATCTATTCCAATATCAACAAAATGAGCAATCATCTCTCATCTTAACGGTACTCACTAAACACAAAGAAAAGACCCCGACATATGACGTTGATGATCCAAGGCTTGGCTTGGAACAGGCACAATAATGTGACAGATTTTAGCTGGTTAGTGGCATGGGATCACAATCCTCTCCTCTTCAAAACGAGGGCCCGGGTGGCTCAATGAGTTAGGTAGTTGGATTACATAACAACCCATACAAGCCTACCACCAATACGGCGTGGGTTCGCGCCCGGCTTTGTAAATTACAAAAATTGTGCACTCGACTCGCAGCCGCAAGTGATAAAGTTGTCCAGTTGCTTGCCCATGGTTGGTGGTTCTCTCCGGGTAGTCCAGCTTCTTCCACCACTAAAGTTGGTCGCCATGATATAGCTGAAATATTGATGAAAGTGGCGTTAAAACACCAAAAATCAATCACTCAACCTCTTCAAAACTGGATCTCCGGAACAGTAGTACATCGTGCATTCATGTGTTTATTACATAATAATCGACAGATTTGCAATCTAAAATAATTAAAAGCTTTTTTTTTATATTTTACTCTTTTGTATGTGCTACTTAAAGAGGTCGGATGGGCAGGAAAATTTCATATTGGATTTGACGTTACACAGTTTATTGCACTGGGTGAAAGATTCGTTTTTCTTTCTCGTGTATATCAGTAACACAGTGGCATCTGTTCCAATAAAGGTTAGAGAAACCCGAATGGGCAATGAAAAATTGACAATTCAGAGACACTGGCAACATTGGACACACAAAACGCATGTCGAGAACAAATAAAAAGCACACCACAGCACATGCATAGCCATCCTGCCTAGGACCATTTGTTTACTTACTCCTAAAGACTTCTATATATGTAGGTTTTACAAGCTGTGGACTTTGAGCTTACCTGAAAGTTCATTAGGAATTTGAATATTGGTGTTTTAACGCCACTTTCAGCAATATTTCAGCTATATCATGGCGACCAGTTTTAGTGGTGGAGGAAGCTGGAGTAACCGAAGAGAACCACCGACCCTGGGCAAGCAACTGGTAAACTTTATCACTTGCGGTTGCGAGTCGCGTGCTTCTTTTTTGTAATTTAATATACATTATGTACGCTTAAAGATAAGATAATCCCAGAAACGTGTCATGCGCGCTTAATTCGATATCTACGTTTTAATTATATTATTCTACAATATTCTAGAGAGGTTACAATGTAGGTTTGGGTTTATGGTGTTTAACGCCACTTTCAACAATATTTCAGTTATATCGTGACGGTCAGTTTTATTGGTGGAGGAAACCGGAGAAAACCGCCGACCTGACGCATGTTACTGACAAACTTTATCACATAATGTAGTATCGAGTACATCTCGCAATGAGCGAGATTCGAACTCACGACGTTAGTGGTGATAGGAACAGATTGCACAGGTAGTTGTAAATCCTACTACCATACGATCACGCCCACGACGTATAATTATATTATTAATCCAGATTCTAGAGAGTGTTTATTTACATTTAGAATGATATTGATTTTGACGTGAAGATGACATTGCTTATTTCAATTTTAATAAAGAGTATTCTGCAGAGTAATAATTAGTGATGAATTTGCTCCTCGGTTCCGTTCCGTCGTTTGTTCTGTGTATTAAGTACATATTATATAACTTCCTGTCACAACTATATTCTCCTCGGTTCCGTTCCGTCGTTTGTTCTGTGTATTAAATTCATATTATATAACTTCCTGTCATAGCTTGTTATTTTCCAGCCTTAATTGAAATATTAAAGATAGAACAATGTAATGTTGTAAGGCAAAATATCTTGGGTTTTACTGATATGAGAAAAAAAATGTAGCTCAGCCATAAGATTCAGTGGAATAGATCTATGCATTGCTTATTTCTGGTAAGTTTATATATAAACTGGACTAGAAGTACATCTATTTGACTTGCAATCAGTATTATTTATTTATTTACCCAAAGTGGTGTTCAACGGGCGATAGCTATATGAGTACCATGGCGGGTGCTTTATGGCGAAGCAGGAATTGCTTATTATTATCTAACACATTGGTTAACCTGTAACAATGCCGCTCATCTCTTTAGTTTTCTTTGTTGTGTTGTTTTAAAATGTTTGTTATTTTTTGTTCGGCTTTTTTTTTCTTTTCTTTAGGCTACTTTTTGTTTTGTTTTGTTTTTGTCTTTGTCCTGTGATTTGTGTACTCAATATTATCTGTCTATCTGGATTTTCCATTATTAATTGTCCCTTCGTGCTTGCTTCAGTTTGAATAAACGTTAGAGGATATCGAAGGGGCAATCGCAAATGGAGAATCCAGAGACACTGACAACATGGAGCATGCAATACGAAGAAATACAAGGCAAAACACAACACAATATGTGTTGGACACCACTATGCGTAAATAAACACAATTAACGTAAATAAGACATGATCCTTCCTACAAAGCTGACAAGGGCATAGTTTTATGCGGAAATCGTAACGGACATTACATCACGGAACTCAGAAAGTAACGACACATACTGTGTAATAGGATAACACAAAAAGGTAAAAATATGAGCAACAATCTGTTGTAGATTTATTGACGTGTAAAAAAGTTGCCTGACGTGCATCTTGTATGATGTACACTTCTAGTGTGAACTCTATTACAAGCCTAAAACCTATACAACTTTCATTTTTTATATTATTAAATACAATTAAAATTGGTACTATGTGTTCTATTAATCAACATTGTCAATTGTTGTACATTGATATGACCTTTGAACACAATCGTAACTACTCGCCCATTCTCGCTACCCTACAAATAACTTCGTAAGTAGGTGGCGGATAAATATAACTACTTTTCACATGTCAGTTATATGAAAGCTTGATAAAGTTAAATTTATAAACAATTTTCTATATTTCAATTATTTTCATGGATAAAAGTTAAAGTTTTAATTAGTTTTGCATGATTTGATTTTATTTAGTATGTCTTCCATATTGGATTTTCGTGGACTATATTTGTATGCGTCTTAACTTCCGGCAAACAATTTAAGAAGAATTTCTACTATCTACGTACGAGGTTATTTGTAGGGTTTAGCGAGAATGGCCGAGTAGTTACGATTGCTTTGAAAATAGTCTTCGGATGTGGTTGAATGCTTGTGCGCTTCATTGACTAATTCAATTCCGAAATCATGTGTCAGTCTTTTGGCCAGCCACATGAATGAGGCTTACTAAATGAATTGAACATATCAGGTAATCATAGATACCACGATATATGGCGATTGACATCTATCTAGTCGCTTGGGAAAGGCGCATTTGCATAGAAAACGTTGCTGGTTCGTTCTGCAAACCCAGCGAGCGGAGGTTTACATTCAATTTATTCAAATATGGCTGTTATAATTTCTAGTGGGGAGATAAAAACATTTTGCAATAGAATAAAAAGACGGGTGCCACTATTGGAGCAGAAACTACCTACCCTTCCGGGGCACCTGAGTTCACCCCCGTTTTTAGTGTTGCATGATCTTAGTTTTATGCGTAATGTTTTGTAGATGGTTGCTTATCCTTTTTGGTTTGTTTATCCTTCTACCATTGTGTTTTCTGTCCTTCTTTGATTTGCGGATTCTGATTACCGCTTTTGGTATCATCAAACTAGTCTCATTAGAATTCTGAAACATTGATAATCTTCGTATGTAGAAAGTAACATCATTATTTCATTGAGAGAGACGTCCTAGTTAAAATATAATGCATTGATCAAAATAGATTAGATTAAGCCTTATCTCATTGTCTGACAACAAATTGGTGTCTTATATATCCAACTAAGAAATCTATATGAATCAGCTAGTACGTGAGCTGATATGAATCTATTTCCCTGGAGATGACATTTCATCATATTTCAAGTACATGGAATAGTATGTTATTTACAGGACGA
>MJUT01003556.1:40522-64787 GCA_002080005.1 Gigantidas platifrons | reverse complement strand
TAGGTACACAAGACACGGAAAAAAGACGTCAACATTAGGTACACAAGACACGGAAAAAAGACGTCAACATTAGGTACACAAGACACGGAAAAAAGACGTCAACATTAGGTACACAAGACACGGAAAAAAGACAAAAATAGCCACACTACTATACACGAACAAACATAACTAACGAAAAAAGACGTAGCCCTCCTACATTGGGTATTATTTTTGAGTGAGTGTGTGATAATTACTTAAACCGGGACCGTGCGTATAAATAGCTGTGGGCGGAGCAAACATTCACAGTGTTCGTTATTTAGACCACGTTATCTCGAGGAGGAAAAATCAATGAAACATAGTTTAAGTCTTATTAAAAATAATATTCTTCATCAGTCTAAAACCTACAAAAATCACTTTGAAAATTCAAATTTCTGATGTATGTGACCTTTAGAACACGTTGGTCATGTGACTGACATACAACTTCATAAATATGCTGTTCATATCAACGTGATTTTTTTATGATAAGCTCCACCCACACATTTTGTAGGTAGGCACTACCGCAAGTTCCCCTTTAACGCGATTTTTCAGCTATAATATGGAGTAGGCATTGCCTAGATGCGAGCACATTTCTGTCTGGCCAGTGTGTATGTATTTGAGTGAAAGTTGAATATCACAAAATATCAAGTTTTTTATTGTTAACATAAAAAAAAATTCCGGAAAAAATACTTAAGACAACCATCTATCGACTTTGACTTTTATAATATATTATACGCCACCTTTTATCAATTTCCGGGCGAAAGGATTTCGATCTCATCATTAGGCAGATCCAACTGTGTGTTGCATGCCCATGTTGCTGTAGAGTTCTCTGTGCTCGCTATCATGGAGAGAACAAGTTACATTTTGATGAACTGCTGATGATGTCAATACGTATCAGATCACGCTTCGTTGCATTTTCATAGTGCTATCACACTGACCCAAAAGTTCAAGGATCAACATTTCGACCCACTCCAACAATAATCCTGATTCTGGCACAACCAGTCCGTTCTATTCATTCTTAATGATGTATGCTTAGCGGTGAATCAACACATATCGATTTTATAGTCTTTGGTGTGACCGTAGCTGTTCTCAATACATGATCTACCACACTCTATGATAGCATGATAACCATATTATCACCGTTACGGCTTGGTAAGTTGGACAATTATTAATTTGCTTTCTGTTCCTTTTGCATTCCAAACTAAACATGAAGAACTGAATCTTTCGTAACTCTTGTGAATACCAAATTAATTGTCTTCAGAAACAGCATAATGTTCCTGTGTCGGCTAAATACTCCACGAAATATGTTTCTGAATTAGTATTAGCTATTCAATAAGCACTAAGGGTGCACTCGACTCGCAACCGCAAGTGATAAAAGTTTACCAGTTGCTTGCCCATAGTCGGTGGTTCTCTCCGGCTTCCTCCACCACTAAAACTAGTCACCATGATATAGCTGAAATATGTTTGAAAGTGGCGTTAAAACACCAAAAATAAAAAATAAAATAAAATCAATAAGCAGTGAAAACCGAGATGATTCAGAGTTACTGTGACAAACTACTTCAGCAACACCTGATTATGTAATATGTATCAGTTATTCCATAGCATACAATACGTATAGGGATTTCCTTGATAAGAAGAGCATGAAGATATCAAAGGGAGGTAATCAGAATCCGCATATCGAAGAAGAACAGACAACACAATTGCCAAAAGAAAAAGGACAAACAACGATCTACAAAACATACACATAGAACGAACTATCGAGTAAAACGAACCCCACTAAAACTGGTGGTGAATTCGGGTGCTCCGGAAGGGTAAGCAGTTCCTGCTCCACTAATAGCACCCGTTGTGTAATTACAAACCCGGTGATAAATCATGAATGAAGAAAGGACCGGGAAGTGCTTATGACAAGTGGAACATATCCGTGGTCATTTGTGACACAGATATTTCATAGCGGTCTACCAAGTCATGGTGGCGACCGTAATACTTCCGAACTGATGACTTCAACTTAACCAAGAGGAACCATTGGTTCAGTAAGCTGCTTTGCTAGCAGTAACTCTCTATCAAGAAATTCCTGATAGGAACCACAAGCTACGGTTGGTGATACCTATGAAATTACTAATCTAAAGACTTCCAGTGGTTAACGTAAAGTCACACACAACAAAAGTTTTACGGTCAACTTGACTACGTTACGTAATATCTCAGTCACATATGACCATGGATGTGCTTCTGTTGTCTTTGTCATAGTCCCGCCCCTCTGTCATATTGTTAATGCTTTATCTTTTGGATTATTAACAAAAATAACACTATTTATTGTTGCTCCTAATGGACCCATGATTTCACGCCCAGTTTCTACAGGGATAGTATTCGTTTTCTGATTTGATTTTTGATGTTTAACGCTACTTTCAACTATATTTCAGATATATCATGGCGACCGTTTTAGTGGTGGAGGAAGCCGAAGTACCCGGAGAGAACCACCGACCATGGACAAGCAACTGGTAAGCTTTATCACTTTCGGCAGCGAGTCGAGTGCACCTTTTGTGTAATTTACAAATCCGGGACCGAACCCACGATATGCTTGTATGAGTTGTTAGATCCAACGACCTAACTTATTAAGTCACCCAGGCCCCCAATCGTTTTCTGTGTAGTATTTTATCAATCATTATTTTTATGTCCTTTTTCTATTGGCTATTGCATAGTCTTTCCTTCTTCACGTTTCTGCTTCCGATTATCCAATTTGGAATCCTCATAATGTTTATGAAGCTATACTCTTGCAAAATATGCTTTAAGAAAGATTCATAGTCCCGTATGCCAGAACGCAACTATATTGACATTCCTTCTTCCCGGACGCAATTCGGATTTGGAACGCCTACCACAACCATTAGTGGAAAGCACCTCCCTGGAAACCTTTAAACAGGGGGTGCTCAGCTGTCGCATCACATAATCCCACACCATGTTTTTAGACTTTTAATCCAGCACCTGTACATATTTGTCTTTGCACCGTTGTTGTCACAACCCGCATGGCCAAGTGCGATACTTCTCTACCAAGAGACCTGCACTTTATTGGAAGAAGAAGAAGAAGAAGAAGAAGAAGAAGAAGAAATATTCTTTCATTGAGAAAGTTCCGGAGTATGGTAGTTTGATTTATAACTAACCTTGCTATCAGTGCCGATGTGTACTCGATACAACATTATGTCGATGTGTTTCACCGAGTACTCCGGTTTCCTCCACCAATACAACTGAAATATTGTTGAGAGTGGCGTTAAACACCATAACACTCATCCTAACCCCTCAAATAAGTTGAAAGCTCTGGTACATATTTTAAGGATTCCATAACAGTACCAATTATATTTTTGTGTTGAAAAAAAACCTGTTAGGAATTTTACTTCTAATTTATTATTTGAACTGTCATTGAAATCACAACAGGTTTCCCCTTCTGTGGTATATAATGGTGTAATTGACAACAGACTTTGAAACACTATAGTTAGCTATAGATACATAGACAAACAGTTATTAAATATCAAATTTCTCATGGAATAATCGTTAGTTAGCTAAATAGCTAAGCATTCACGTGGGAGAAGAATATATCTGATGACATCTGATGATGATGAATTCAATATCACCGCCTTAGATATCATAATAAGACGACAAAGATGTTCATATAGCAATGTAATTGTTGGGGGTTAACACCATAATTAGTTTTGATGAACATTATATGAGGCCATCAACTTGTATACAAAGCGTACTCAAGGGAACCTGAAAAATAGGATTACATACGAAGTCCCAAGGTTGTAGCTGCAATTCATTCAGAAGAAACTAAGACATACAAGTGCGTATGGTCATATGAGAAGCTCATCGTAATGAATAATGGTTAGAGATACAATTCATTCGGAAAAAAACTAAGACATACAAGTGCGTATAGTCACATGACAAGCCCATCGTAATAAATAATGGTTAGAGATACAATTCATTCAGAAAAAAATAAGACATACAAGTACGTATGGTCACATAGCAAGTCCTTCATAGGAAATAATAGTAAGAGCTACAATTCATTCGGAAGAAACTAAGACGCACAAGTACGTATGGTGACATAGGAAACCCTTCGTAGGAATAATGGTTACAGCTACAATTCATTCGGAAAACAAAATAATGAGACGTACAATTACGTGCAGCAATTTTATTTTTATAAATCAATATTGGTTGTCATATTAAGCAATAACATGTACGACATTTAAAGGACTACTTTTCATCAATCGCATTAAAATCATATCTCTCACCTGTGCCGTTTTACTGGAATGTTACGGTGTGGCAGATCTGTGGAAATCCCATTACGGGTAATCCTATGTATCAAGCAATGCAAATGATGATTGTGAGAAAAAAAAGTTAATTAACTGCTTTGCATGCTTCGATTTTTTTATTTTTTATTTTTGGTGTTTTAACACCATTTTCTTTCAACAATATTTCAGCTATATCATGGCGACTAGCTTTAGTAGTAGAGGAAGCCGGAGTACCCGGGGAGAACTACCGACCATGGGCAAGCAACTGGTAGACTTTATCACATGCGGCTGCGAGTCGAGTGCACCCTTTTTGTAATTTACAAAGCCGGGCGCGAACCCACGCCGTATTGGTGATAGGCTTGTTTGAGTTGTTAGATCCAACGACCTAACTCATGGAGCCACCCGGACCAATGCATGCTTCGATCAATCCGACTAGACTGAAAACGTATTTATGATATCATTATATTCATGACATAATGTCACTCACGTGTGACCCGTAATGGGGTTTCCTCATCTCTCCCACGGTGCAGCATACCAGTAAAGGGGAGCAACTGTGAAATGTGATTTTAATCAGATTTACTCTTCATCTACGAATTTAATACACTACAAAATAAGATAACACAAATGTTAGCTTAATTCACTTAATACATCATTAGCATATATACTATACAAGTACTATGATTGGTTGAAAAATAATCACATGACCATATAAAAGTACTATAATTGGCTGATCAAATAAACCAATGCAGCACGGCCATATTGCCTTAATTATATACTCACAATAATTGCTCACAGAATATAGCATCACTATGCCTGACACAAATATCACAATCCGGAAAGACAATTTATATATTTGATACTATTTCAAATGTAAAAATAAATGATTCCAGAAACGCGTCGTGCGCACTAAATTTGATATCTACGTTTTTATTACTATCACTGGGTCGATACGTCAGCTGGTGGACTATTCGGCACTGCCATTGTTCAGTAGATATATTTATTATTGAAATGTACAGTTCCTAGGTAATGTCATTATTACTAAGATCCCCTCCCTCGGGAATGGTTAACCTTACCCCATCTTGGATATCATGTTTATACTCTTTGCTTTAAATATTTGTTTTTATATTATCTGGGTTTCCAATCTTTCGACTTAGAACGTACCTTATGAATGTTATTCCATTGATTTTTTTTTTGGGTGTTTAACGCCACTTTCAGCAATATTTCAGTTATATCATGGCGACCAGTTTTAGTGGTGGAGGAAGCCGGAGTACCCACAGAGAACCACCGACCATGGGCAAGCAACTGGTAAACTTTATCACTTGCGGCTGCGAGTCGAGTGCACCCTTTTTTGTAATTTACAAAGCTGGGCACGTACCCACGCCGTATTGGTGATAGGCTAGTATGAGTTGTTAGATCCAACGACCTAAACCATTGAGCAACCCGGTCCCCCAAAAAAGGGAAAAGATGTAGCACCATTTGAGAAATGGATAATTTGATCGTCCTGAATATAGCTGAAAAATTGCTCGCTGGATGTTAAACATCAATCAATCAATCAAGCAATCAATGGATAATTTGTAAAGGTCAACAAGATCGTGATGGAGATCGTAGAATTTTTGTAGCTCATAGAATGTTATTCCAGAAATGTGTCGTGGACACTAAAATTGATATCTATTTTTTTTTTTTATTCTCATATGGAAATACCATTAATTAATTAATGTTATATTATGTAATAATGTTAAAGCTTTTCAGTCGATTTGAATCCGTTATTATTTATGCAATATAATAATACATATTAGTAGATTTAATGAAGAAAATGACAAGCAATACAATACCATATTTTCAGAACAATTCTAAAATTTAATCGAAAAATCGTGGGAGCCAAATCGATACCCACAACAAACATGCACGTGACCTTTTATTTTCCTAGCTTGGTAGTACAGGCACATCAATAAAACGTAGTATGGTTAAACAAGTGTTATGGGCCCAAGCCTCACCTCAAGGTAAGATTATGCGGGCATGCTAGTGCCGTCTCGACATGTGAACTACTATGCCAACCCATAAACATATATGTGTTGTTGAAGAGAATTTGAATTTGAATTTTAGTGTTTAACGCCACTTTCAGCAATATTTCAGCTATATCATGGCGACCAGTTTTAGTGGTGGAGGAAGCCGGAGTATCAGGAGAGAACCACCAACCCTGGGCAAGCACCTGGTAAACTTTATCACTTGCGGCTGCGAGTGGAGTGCACACAGAAAAACAATTGTCGACAAAATGATACACAGAAAAACAATTGTCGACAATATGCTACACAGAAAAAACAAAATTTTGAACAACATGAATCACTCTTAAACCACTAGAGTGAACTAATTATGTGTTACAGTTTTGAATATTTAAAGACCATATTTTTCTTGATATTTTCTTTCTTATTATCGTCTAAATATAAATATTGTAAAGTTTATTTGTATTATCGTTATATTGTGTGCTATCATTTTTTGTTTATGTTTTTGTAAAATGGAAAGGACTTCACTAATGTTGTTATAACTCCCATTTGCTACTTTTTATGCAAATAAAATATGCTTAGACTAATGTGGTACATGTAGATGCATGTATACAAATTGTAGGATTAGATACAAAGTGTTAACAAAATACGTAAATCAGAAATGGAAAGGTGTCAAAAATGAAGGATCCCCATGTAGATTAGATTAAGAACGAAAATGAAGGATCCCTATGTGAGTTAGATTAAGAACGAAAATTAAGGATCCCTGCGTAGATTAAGAACATAAAGTGTTTAACAGATATAAGTCCCTAAACACGATCATTAATATAACACACTGTTCGCTTTTGGCACAGTAATGACGGATGAAAATTAAATCAAAGAAAAAAAATAATGAATCCTGTCAGATTAATTTCCCATAAGTATTTGACATTATATATAGAATACTGATAGAGATCTAATTTAGCGCACAGGAAGAGGACAAATTTATAAAAGGAGATTTTAATTACGCAAAATATTAATTACATTTATCGGTGAATAGTGAATACTATCTATGTATGCAATCATTGTCTGTTGTTGAGGTATATAATTATGTGATTTTATTGAATGCTACAAAATGAATATCAATTATTGGAAATTCACGATTAATTGACCCATATTTACCGAATTTAAGACAATTATTGTTTTATTCAATAGTATAAGACACTGACAAATAGTATTTGACATATTTATATTTGAAAGCTACAGTTTCTTTATAAAATAATTTACCTCCAATTGTTTGTAAGAGGGTCCATGTCAAACTAACGTCATTTGTGGGGTTTTTTTGTGGTTCTATTGTGGGTTTTTTTTTTTTTTTTTTTTTTTTTTTTTTTTTTTTTTTTTTTTTTTTTTTTTTTTTTTTTTTTTTTTTTTTTGTTAATAGTACATGTAGTTTCCATCACATATTGCCATCTGTTATGTGTTTTTGTTTTGTTTATCTTTGTCTTGTGGTACCCTATGTTGCCAGTTTCTCTTGATTGTCAATTTTTGATTGATTGTCCCTTCGGTATTCCCTTACGTTTATTAAAACTAAGATTTATCGTCATCATACATACATAACCTAAACTGATTTCGTCTATCCTGTTTAGTCCCTTATATTTTCTTGGCCTAAAGACTTTTAAAATATTGGCCTTTTCAATCTTTTAGTGATTCCAGGAAAGGGTCATGTGCACTAAATTATATATCTACGTTTTTAATGTATCAAAACACTCAGGGACGTCGTCGTAGTCCTGGTCGCATGGTAGCTGGATTTACAACTACCTATGCAATCAGTGCCTCTCACCACTAAAGGTGTGAGTTCGAATCCCGTTCATGGCTATGTGTATTCGAAACAACATTATGTGATAAAGTTTGCCAGTGACTTTTCACCACCAATAAAACTTACCACCACGGTATAACTGAAATATTGTTGAAAGTGTCGCTACGCACCATAAAACCAACAAAAATACACTTTTACGGGGTAATTACATTTTTTTTCATTTACCTCAGGTGAATACGCCAAAGCATCAAGACTCTTAAGATAAATCTTCTAAAATGAAATAATGTTAATATGGAATACTGACTTTATGTTACTTTTGTATCCATCATGTTGGTGAGACAACTTATTTTGAGTAATTATCATAATTATAACTGTCCAAGAAGCACTCCTTCACCCTTTCATGTTTAAAACTGGCACTTCATTGTGCCTGTCACAAGGCATGAACTAGACTTCCACCAGATTGTTTCATTGTCAATTCTGCGTTCGGACGTTCAGATCATTGTGTTTCATCACATGTCTTCATTGCTGGTTATGGTGGCAGTGACACTTGTTCAATCTGAAGCTTGAACGGTATGCATACTTCACTATAGCAATGCCGCTAATCTAAAGTACAGGCTAGGTGTCGTCTCCGAGATATGAGGTCTACCGATCACTGAAGACCGTAAGAAGAATACCATCAATATAAACATAATCCTTCTCCTTCGATTTCGATAAAGGTACTGCATTTTAATTTTATCCATATATTTTATTGTTCACATTAAGAATCTTAATATTTTGACATTTCAGCAGACATTTCCTTATAAAATGGTCCATTCAAGTGTTTTCCAATTAAAATGCTTCTCTGTGTACATAAGACAATTACATAGAATATGATGTTTGTTGAATAATCCTGATGTTTATGTTATTCTGGCGAGCAACTAACACAAGGCCATACTCAGTATACGGATAAGTCAGAAGTTATGGTACAAAGGAACAATCAGGAAAGAAGAGCCTCCGAAAATATGAATCAAAGGTGCGAGAAATATTTTGATAATGGCTATCGCTAGGCTGCTACTTGATTGTTGTTTAACGTTCAGTGAAACTAATCAAAACAAAACAATACTACACTGTAGGAAATTTCCAACTTCTGATTTATTTATTTTTTGGTGTTTAACGCCACTTTCAGCATTACTTCAGCTATATCATGGCGACCAGTTTTAGCGATGGAAGAAGCCGGAGTACCCGGAGAGAACCACCGACCATTGGCAAGTAACTGGTAGGCTTTATCACTTGCGGCTGCGAGTCGAGTGCACCTTTTTTGTAACTTACAAAGCCAGGCGCGAACCCACGGCGTATTGGTGATAGGCTTGTATGAGTTGTTAGGTAATCCAACTACCTAACTCATTGGGCCATCCGGGCCCTAACTCATTGAGCCACCCGGGCCCTCCAACTTCTAATACAAATATAGTAGAAACAGAGGGAAAAAAAACAGGCACTTATTTAATCTCCGTACGAAGGGCTAGTTGTGTATCTGATTTGATCGGCCTTCCTAACGGACGCCCCTTTCGGAGAGTCGTACCCCACAGTAAAGAAATGTCCATTTCTAAACTCCTGGTTCCAGCGGAGATGGAAATGTCACTACAAATGTGGATAGCCAAATAAAAAGACGACAAACTCAACCAAAAATCTTATTTTAGCTATGTAATGTTTTCTAACCATCAACAAAAAAACGATGATGCACTTTTTATCAGGAACAATATTAATATTAAGTTTAATTTCTTGTCAAGTATGGACGACATGGCCGCTGAGCTAGGGTAAAGGCACATCTTATATGTAAATCCTTTATGGTACGTACAAATATGTTCCAGATCACAGCATTGCGCAGGTGAGTCACATATCCCCCAATATGGTGCACAACATTTGTACCTGCGTCCGCATTGCAATCTATCCTCGCACTGATAGTCTGCATAGCAAGGGGACATAATTTCACTTTTCGTACAGCGTTTGTTTGCGCCGCTATGAATCCGCTCACATGCTGTAGAACAGCAGTCTTCATCCTCTGAGCATCCTTCGTTTGAAAAACGGCATCGCTTGTATGAGGAACAGTCTGAAATGAAAGCAACAAAGATACGTACATTAAACATGATGATGTTAGTTGTTTGTGTTTCGCTAAATTGATAATCAAACAACCTTATAAATTTAATTAGAATGTGTAACAGTGTGTAAATATATAAAATATATATTGTCGACCGTTCGTTGTGTTTTGTCGACCGTTTGTTGTGTTTTGTCGACCGTTCGTTGTGTTTTGCCGACCGTTCGTTGTGTTTTGTTGACCGTTCGTTGTGTTTTGTCGACCGTTCGTTGTGTTTTGTGAAGCGTTCGTTGTGTTTTGTCGATCGCTCGTTGTGTTTTATCGATCCCTCGTTGTGTTTTATCGACCGTTCGTTGTGTTTTGTTGACCGTTCGTTGTGTTTTGTCTTTTTTTTTATTTTTTAGGGGCACTGTACTTTCTGTCCATTCATTTTTTATGTTTTCCTAGTATTTTTAATTGTTCCATTAACACAAACAACCCTTTTCCGATCTATTTGTTTTTTTGCTAATACAATGTATTTATCGTTTTCATTATTTTGAGTTTTTCTCGTTGTATTTATAGATACGTGGCAACAGCCCAAACGTCGATGTGTGCAAAAATAACCATATACATGTGCTAGGATGTCAAGAAAACTACCCTAGGTCGACGGTTCCATTTAGCTGTCCGGGCTTTCAACACCCAATAGAAACCTTTCCAGTGGAATTTGGACTTCCAGTAAGCACAGATTGTAATAGAATGAACGTCCGAAGAATACGTGTGAACATACAATGAAATTGGAATGTTATGCATATTGTATTACGGGAACAAATGTCCGTAATATCGTCTACAAAACGGTTTCAAAAGGTTAACACTACTCAATCATTTCTTTCTTTTAGTCCTCAACTGATGGATTGGAAGAACAGCGGAGTGGTTTGTATTGTTTCAATTATTTATATTATTGGGTCGTGGGTTTAGGTGGTTTAATGCCACTTTCAACACTATTTTAGTTATATCGTGGCTGACAGCTTATTGGTGGAGAAAACCGGAGTACCCGCAGAAAATCACTGACCCATCGCAAGTCACTGACAGGCTTGATCACATAAAGTTGTATCGAGAACACCTCACAAAGAACGAAGTTCGAACTTCCAACATTAGTGGTGATAGGCACTGATTGTACAGGTAGTTGTATATCCAACGACGGCCCCTAATTAGTTATAATATTTGGAATTACTTCTTTCGTTTTTGTATTAATCCCCCCCCTAAAATTTTGGAAAAAATATGATTTCTTTGCGTAAAATCGTGATTTTTCACACTATATACCCCAACAATTTTCGCGCTTCCCTCCGCTCGGCGCGATTTTTTTTAAGTGCCCCCCCCTCCCCCAACTTGGAATCCTGGATCCGCTCCTGTAAACATTAACATATAATACAAATTTAGATATATAATTAACTGCGGCTGACGTAAAAAATATAAAATGATTGATAAGAGGTGCTGCAAGCCACCATTGATGTACAAAGAACGTGACAATCTCCACACATGGCGCATGTCCATGCGAGTGTGTAATAAGGTAGGCGTCTGCTAGCCATCAATTATGATCAATGTATAGAATGAAGATACCAACGAGGTAATCAGAATCCGTATAGGCTAGATCATAGTTCTATATCTCCGGGGTCCTCATATGGACCCTCACCTGTGTAATACATGGTGTTTGTTAACCTTACAAAATTAATGAAATCTCAATATTAATCGCTCAGTGCCATTCGTGATCATCATATCACCCTTTAGTATGTATATCATTCACAGAAAATTGCAATCTTTATATGGTTTGATGTTCGGAACAACATTTTAGTAATCTAATAGATATAATATTACCATATATGATTTCCCTAGGAAACAGATGGCGGTTGATTGCATAAGATTACTCATACCGTTACCAAGAAACATAAAACACATCTAATAGTAGCTCGATGCTAAAGTGATTCCTAGCGGGCAATAACAGGAAATATCATGTATCGAAAATGTTGCGATAAAAACACGCTCTTAAGTGCTAAATAAACTGCTGTTAATATAAAAGGTTATTATTTATTCAAAACTTGAAGTTATGATGGTAGATAAGTGTATATATGGTAGTAATCAATTAGGAGTTATATTATTATATACATGATGTACTATGCTGCATAACTAATGGGTTAGGGTTACCAGTATATATTCATGGTGTCAAACATCACTTTCAACAATATTTCATATATATTTTGGTGGTCAGTTTTATTGGTGGAGGAAACAGGAGTTACCGGAGAAAACCACCGACCTGTCGCAAGTCACTGACAAACTGTATCACATAATGTTGTATCGAGTACACCTCGCCTGAGCTAAATTCGAACTCACAACATTAGTGGTGATCGGCACGGATTGCAAAGGTAGTTGTAAATCCAACTACCATACGATAATGACCACGACAGCCCCTGCAGAAATAAGATATCAAAATCAATTTTAAACAATTATATATAAAAAGCTGAGGATTTGCATAATTGTGGTTTTCTATTTTTATATAAATATTTAAAATTGAAATAGTTGTTAATTAAAATTTATCTTTTTTTTTTCACACAATTTTATTGTAACTAATATCATTAGTGATTCTATGAAAAGAAAGTTTAAACAGTGACGGTCAACAATTCCACCAATATCAACAAAACGAACAATCATATCACACCTGAACTTACAATCATATCACATATGAAATTGTAAAAATCAAGTCTTTACTTGGTAGTCACACACATGTTGGAATCCCATCCAACCCCCATCTCTCTAGTTAATTTGATCTCCAACAGCAATATTTGTAAACTACAAAAAAGGGTGCACTCGACTCGCAGTCGCAAGTGATAAAGTTCACCAGTTGCTGGCCCATAGTCGGTGGTTTTCTCCGGGAACTCCGGTTTCTTCCACCACTCAAACTGGTCGCCATGAAATAGCTGAAATATTGCTGAAAGTGGCGTTAAACGCAAAAAAACAATCAAAACAAACAGCAATATATATATAAACAACATTATATTTCATAACATTACAGCTAGTTGCATATATCTGAAGTAAACTATTCTTAAATTCGAGATAACATTTTACTTTAATTGTGTATCTCATCTTCACTACTTTGCCCGCTTTACATTTTCACAGTAGGTACAATATGAGCAACAGCAATAATAATGAAAGTTTGAAGGTATCAAAGAGGTCAGAAGCGTAATACGAAGAACGACAGACAGTACAATGGCTAAAAGAAAAAGAACAAAAAGAAAAACAATGATTGACTAACAATAGACACAAAGCTACAAATTGGGCAACAGGAACCTTAGTAAAAGCACGGTAAACTCGTGTGATCCGATAGGGTAAGTAGCTTCTGCTCCATTAGTTGCACCCGTCATGTTACTCCAGTCACCAATCCCGGTGTTAAGTCATAATTTTGATTTGATTTTATGTCGATTTTGGTGTTTCACGCCACTTTCAACACTATTGCATCTATATCATGGCGATCAGTTTTAGTGGTGGAAGAAGACGGTGTACCCGGAGAACCACCGACCATAGGCAAGCAACTGGTAAACTTTATCACTTGCGACTGCGAGTCGAGTGCACTTTTTTTTTAATTTACAAAGCCGGGCGCGAACCCACGCCGTATTGGTGATAGGCTTCTATGAGTTGTTAGGTAATCCAACTACATAACTCATTAAGGCACCCGTGCCCTCTGGATTTTGATTACGAGAAATGGAACAGCTGTTTTACATGAGTATGAATGCATGTTTCCGAACTTGTGCGTGTGTTTTCTGTTTTTATGATTCTGGCTCGTCCGAAATATGTTTTGTCGATATCACACATTCGTTTCTTAATATAACCGAAAATAGGAGTGATGATATTTACAAAAAAAATGAGAACGTGAAAGAACAAATATGGGTCTTGCAAATGCAATAAAGATATAAAATGAAACCAGTTTGTTTGTATTGAAGGTAATGTCTTATTTCCACTATTTGTGTATGTTTTCCTATAGTGTTGTCCAACATATATTGTGTTGTATTGTCTGTTTTTGTGTAATGTTTTATTGTGTACCCAATGTTGCTGGTTTCTATGAATTGTCCATTACTGATTGCCCCTTCAGCTTACTTTAACATTGTTTATAGTCTTGCATTAAACATTAGTTGTTCAATATTCCTGGTTTGTGATTTAACAATGCTGTAATTTTCAAGGTATCAATTTCACGGTTGAAATATATCAGATATATGAGGTTTGGCGCCGTAAAATCTGATTCAACCCACCATTTATTTAGAAATGTCTGTACCAAGTCAGGGCCATTGCGGTTTTCCTAGTTTTCCGGTTGTTGACTGATTTTGTCTGTTTGTTGATTTATGAGTTTTGCCTTTCCCTTTGGAAAATTGTTCGGAGTTCGGTATTGTTGTTATTACCCTTATTCTTAGAATTTTTGCCGATTACCGCTTACGTCATCTTGTCAGTTCACATGATTACAGTAGAATGGAGATAACTGTATTGTATTTGAAAATTTCACGGCATCAATTGTCGATTTAATTGTGTAATTTTCACGGTATCAATTCCACGGTTGCAATAGTATGGGAAAATTTTAGAATTTTAGCTGATTACCGCTTATGTCATCTTGTCGATACCCATCTATAGATGCACATTACATTAGAATGGAGATAACTGTATTGCATTTGAAAATTTCACGGCATCAATTGTCGATTTAATGGTCGTAAATATCCGTTTACTGGCTCCGCTATCGTGTCGCCAGTAAACTCAATTTGCCACCATCAAATCTCCAATTTGATGCCGTGAATTTTTCATATACAATACAGTTATCTCCTAAAGAGCGCAGTCAGAGTAGAATCAAATATCAAAATCTCAAACGGAATATATTAGTCTTTTCAAATTTCACATTTACTCAATTAGATATGAAAAAAGATTGAAAACAAAATGGAACAATCAATCAATGTCTTTTATATAATTTTTAATATTGATGAAATATGTTTGATTATTATGATATAATACGTGGTTGATATTCTATTGCATGTTGATGTTGAATGGTGAATGCGTTACTCACGTCACTTCATCGGCAAACAGCTCACATTTCATATACTACATGATGAGGATGAGCCAATCAGAATATTTGATATTTGATCATAGATAATAGATAATGAAACAAATATAAATATTATATCAAAAACGGCGAAACTGTTAAAGACTATATTGATTGATTAATTGACTGATTATTTCTTAATGTTCAGCCACAAGTTGTTCAGCTATATTTTACGAGAATAAGTGCATCAATATCTAAAAGCTATTTATACAATAATACCCCCTAGAAATGCTATTGTAAATGCGGTCTCTGATATCAGTTGTCAGGCATCACAGGCCGATTATACAGACCGATATTGTTGCAGCTCTTTTTATGAACTAGCTTGATAATTTGACCAATATTGTAATAGGAAAATTAGTTACACTCGTTCAAAAACAAAACTGTTCTCACGACTTTTTTTATATTTTATAAATTATAACATCATTATTGTACAAGTCAGATACATGTACATATTACTATTGAAACAAAAGAAGTTGGCCGTATTGAGTATAACAGGTTTGTTTTTCCGCATTCGTACTCACGTGAGAGCCTTGGTGCTACGCGAGTTTTTTTCGGGAGTGAAATTTAGTCTTCATCAATAAAAAGCGGCGGGGTTAAACTAGTTTTATAGGCCTAAACCTCCCCACTTAGTGAAATGAGGCGGTCATGTAAGAATTTCCACATGTGGGTAAAATGTCAAACCTCACATATAGCGAACAGTGCTATCATAAATAACGCTAAAAAATTTAAATATATACATAATCTATCTAATCTTCGTGACACAGAAGTTATCATATACTCAACATTGTTCTTTTAAAGATAACACATGGCCTGAAGCATCATTTAAAAACTTGATACTAGGTAAGGCTATCGTAAGACATGATTTTGGAAACAAGTGTCAACTCATGGCAAATCTAATTGCCAACAGGGCCGGCATTAGAAAGTGTGGTGTGCCAAATTGTTCTCTGTAAAACAAGTAGTGTGTTGTTGTGTGTCCTTGAACATCCGGGAGTAGACGATTCCAGTGCGGGACCCCTTAGGAGCACGGTCAAATTGGCTTATAAGGCCGGACCTAATTGCCAATACCATCTTTACCATCTGTATTCATGTGAGTGGAATACTTTTCAATAATCTTCGTAAAAAAAAACCTTTTTGAATGATCAACTGAGACGATTCTTTAAAAATCATTGACTTAGATTAGTACTCAGAAGACTGTGACAAGGTAAAAAGTCGTAATCCAACCTGCAAGCTCGAACAATTCGTATGCGCTATATAATATAAACTCCATACGCGTGAGAAGTTGGTATGATTCAATCAAGGTGTGGAAAATGTATAGAGTCTGGTAGAAAGGTTACCATCGTCATCCAATTTTAGGTAAATGTCAAGAAATAAGGGAGCGGAGGCTGTTTTTGTTGTTTATAATCTCAAATTCCTTGGTAGAATATTAATGGATTCCAGTTATAAAAGAATATTATAAAGGACATTGGACTTGTATGTTATCTTTGACATTTTTTATTGGATATTAACAGAAATGAGAATGTACGCCATTTATTTACATGATTTTATATCTCATGACCATTAGACATTCCCTTTCTGTCAAAAACTACTAACTGTAACTGAATTATGGGCAATTGTGCCTAGTCATAATTGTTATTTTTTGTTTATGTTCATAGATTTATGGGAAGTATTTGTCTAATTAATTGGATTAGCCGTCATAGTCGTGATCGTATGGTAGTTGGATTTACGTCTACCTATGCAATCAGTGTGAATCACCACTAACGTTGTGAGTTCGAATCACGCTCATAGCGAGGTGTACTCGACACAACATTATGTGATAAAGTTTGTCGGTGAACAGCAACAAGTCTGTGGTTTTCTCCGGGTACTCCGGTTTCCTCCACCATTAAAACTGATATAAAAAACGATATTACTGAAATATTGTTGAAAGTGGCGTTAGAACACCATAACCCTAACCCTTTTATTTTTAAAAATTGACATTTTGCATGAGAATTAACGGAAATAATTGTATATCTCAGGACTATTAGAAAATAAAGACTGGAAGGCAAAATGTTTTTAAAGATTTATTGATTTATTGATTTTTGGTGTTTAACGCCACTTTCAGCAATATTTAAGCTATATCATGGCGACCAGTTTTAGTGGTGGAAGAAGCCGGAGTACCCGGAGAGAACCACTCACTATGGGCAAGCAACTGGTAAACCTTATCACTTGTAATTTACAAAACCGGGCGCGAGCACACCCCGTATTGGAGATAGGATTGTATGAGTTGTTAGGTAATTCACTGAGCCACATAAACCCTTGTTTTAAAGATCTTTATGGTTATATATTCCCGAAGGAGGAGAACACTGGTTTTATTCGTAATTAGATATGAATTTGATAGGTCAAATGTCAAGTTCGCAAATATGATTTCTAATATCTGGCAGCTTGGTAAGCAATCCAAATCAGATTTATGGATTTTCTTAAATGTTTAATTGTTTTAATGTACAACTAAGTTAAAAAAGAAAAGAAAGTATGTATAAAATTGAAAGCGTGTTTCTGGAATAACTTTCTTTGGGTACACTCAAGGTTAAAAGATCAGAAAGCGGCATAATTTTATTTTGGGAGCAAGAAGTCCGAAGGGTCTAAATAGGATAGCCAAAGCCTTATAAGGTCATTTATATCTGATTGAGAACAACATGTGGGAAAAGACTTAAATTTGTAATTAAAAACGTAGATCTATATCAATCTTAGTGAACACGACGCGTTTCTGAAATAACCATCATCGAAAAGGTTGAAAGACAAATAGTTTAAAAGTGTTTTGAGAGCTAGAAATCCAAAGGACCTAGAACTATTGCAGAGCCGAATAATTTAAAAGTGCCTGGGAACAATTAAACCAAAGGGCCTAAATAGAATCGTCAAAATAGACTAAGGTCACCTATGTCCGAGGGAAGAGAACCTTTAAACATTATATATCTACAACATTTTATTGGTCAATGGTATTAGTGTCCTATGAAAGTATATCGTATTGTGATGCACTCAGAAAATTGCGTTGCTTTCCTGTTGACCCTCATTGTGTCCTGTTCTGGTACAAACTAAAGCATACTACCGTTCTGAAGATAACGTATAGAAAAATGCCAAGGACAGAGACTGGTACGTGCTACCGAGCACAAATACACCTCTCAAAAAACAAACAAATGGAAAAACACAAACGCCTACTATGTAAATATGATCTCAACAGGTGAAAATAAAACTAGACAAATAATTAAAACGTCTCTAAATGGAGGGGATTGTGGTGTTTAACGCCACTTTCAACACTATTCCAGTTATATCGTGGTGGTCAGTTTTATTGTTGGAGGTAACCAGAGTACCCGGAGAAAATATAAAAATGGAACTCACAATAGGAAAACAAGACCCGTATTTGCCTATAATGTGTATTTTGACTGTCCATAAAAATCTGCTTTGGATAACTGATGGCAGTAAAGTTCGAAGACACAAAAAAGAGTAATCAGAAGCCGTAAATCTAAGGACAGACAATAAATACAATGACTTAAAGAAAAAGTACAAACAATGATATACAAAAATACTACACAAAAAATTAAAGATTGCGCAACACTAACCCACTAAAAAAGTTTAAAGATACCACAGGGTTATTAGAAGCCGTTATTCGAAGGGCAGTCAATTAATACAATGGCTTAAAGAAAAAGTACAAGCAATGATCTCCAAAAACACTACACAGAAAACTAAAGATCGAGCCACACGAACCTCACTGAAAACAAACAACGATCTACAAAACACTGCACAGAAAACTAAAGATCGAGCCACACGAACCTCACTGAAAACAAACAATGATCTACAAAACACTGCACAGAAAACTAAAGATCGAGCCTCACGAACCTCATTGAAAACCGGGGGTGAACTTATTATATGTTAACTTAAAACAGTAAAGTGTTTCTGTTTTTTTCTGATTAAAAAATGTATAACTCACCATTATAGAGAATTAAATCCAGGAATAACAATATTCCGAACCATTTAGCATATCCTAGACATCTCATGTCCCGTACATTCAGAGCTGTTAGTACTTAACCTAACCAGCTGTCATTCAATGTCGTGGTATGCTGATCTTCGGCTGTTAATAAGCCACTGTAGTTGTTCATATATATATGTACGTAATTGGATTATCCACTAAAATTTCAATTTTCGGATAATTGATCCGTTTTTTGTTACATCCAAATTTAAATTATGTAAATCCGATTTCGAATAAAATGAGATCACCGTCGCAGTTTCGAATTATACATACACTTATTCGATCTAAAATCAAGATCAAAAATGAAATTAGAATTTTGTCAACGTTAATGCTTCTCCACACAATATCCAATTCTATAATACATGAAACTGCGAGCTTGTTAACAACGGCTTTCGTTTCTATATGACCACAAATTCGCGCTATCGAATTATATACCTTTTCTATAGAACGAGAAGATTAAACATGAAATTAGAATTCTATCTACGTTAATACTAGTCCACACAGTATCCAATTCTATAATACACGAAGCTGTGATCTTTGTTAACAACGATGGCGGTTCCTATGACCACAAACCCCCGCTATCGAATTATACACCTTTTCTATCGAAAGAGAAGATTAAATATGAAATTATTAGAATTTTATCAGCATTATTCCTCACAGAATCCAATTTCTAGACTATATGAAAGCTGCGATCGTTGTTTACGTAACCAAAACCGTTCCTATAAAAGTAAATCTAGAAAATGTCAGATTTATTGGAAATATTAAAAATTGTTATGTAATTTCAGACCATGATTGTAATCAGTGAATGGTTAGTAACCACGTAATCATGTGATGTGTTTACCTCCAAAGAAAACAAATTAATGTTCAATAAGGCTTTACAATAGCTGTATTAATGGATTCGAGAAGTAATATAGGTTATTGATAAAAACTCTGTACTTCGTGGATTAAAAATACAACACTTAGTATGTGTATTTAATGATCGATTGCTCAGAAAAAGGGGAAAAAACCGATATTTAAAAGGTCATAATCTAGAACAATTTGATCACATTGGTTGGACGTGATATTGATGATGAGTCTATTACAATTATAATGAAATCAACGATTTAATAAATATGTCTTTTGAGAGTTGTTTCTGTATTTTGCAAGGAAGATATAACAATAAAAATTCACTGGTAAATGGTGTCTGGTGTGTTATTCTATATTAAATAGAAATTTACTGTTGAAATGATGTATTGTTTTAGATCAAATTAATTTTAGAAAAGTCAATAAGCACGTTATCATTGTGATTACTGGGGAACCAATGGTCACGTCAAAAGATTAAATATCCCTGAATTGTCTAAAATACTAGAAATTATTTGTCTCCTAATGGAATTGACATTTTCCTAATGTCATGTAGGTTTCTGACAGACAGGCCTGAAATTGAGTCAGACTGAAATGTAAATATGATCATGTCTTTTTCAGTAATGGTATTGACAACGACACGAATACATATAAAATGTAGACAAGACAATTTCGGCAAATATAAAATGTATTGGTCGGTCTTTAAAAACAGGAAGAAAAGCGATCTTCTGGTGATATTATGTTCGTCCTTGTTCGACGCGAGTACAATTAACGTTTTATATTTTCCGACCTATATTGTGTTTATGCAAAACTGCAACCTCCAATGTACAGAAAATTATAAAATTTTCACACAAAAAGGCAAAATCATTGGTATATTTGGTTGAATTTCGTATTGGGTGTCTACGATGCGGTCCGCGTTCGACCAGACTATGTGTGCTTCCTTCTACATAAGGCACATGGTACCAGAAGAGGTTAGGATTATGGTGTTTAACCCCACTTTTAACAATATTTCAGCTATATTGTGACGATCAGTTTTATCGTCGGAGGAAACCGGACTACCCAAAGAGAATCACCGACCTGTCGTAAGGTACTAGAAGACTTCGTACGCCTAGTTAGACAAAGCAAATGTTTTTATGATCACATGTATATAGATTTTAAATATGCTGATTGCAGTGAAAATACGGACATTGTGATTGTAGAATGTAACATGTCTAAAATATCAATATATAAATGATTCCGACCTACTGTTATTTAATGATTACTTTAAAACCTTTCAATATCCCATTAATACAACGTTGTTTCATTATTTAGAAATTAAAACTAAACAAACAAAAAAATCAACGAATTCAAAAGCAATTACGCCATATAGTTATTTTAACCTTGATTGATTTTAATGGTGATTAACGACGATTTCTACGACGAAGAGAGATTCTACACAATGGTTGTGATAATAATATTTATTTATGGTAAATCTACAAAACATAGCAAGAAAATCATCATAAAAAAACAAGACTTTTGATTTGATGAGTTTGATTTCTGGTGTTTAATGCCACTTTCAGCAATATTTCAGCTATATCATGGCAACCAGTTTTAGTGGTGGAAGAGGCCTGAGTACTCGTAGAGAACCACTGGTAAGCGTTATCCCTTGCGGCTGCGAGTCGAGTGCACCCTTTTTTGTAACAAGAATTTTGTCTTCACGACGATTGCCATATATGTGTCAGATGTACATGTATGTAGTGCATATAACTTATTAGTGCTTTTGCATTTTGTGTATATATGTTGTTTAATGAAATATGATCATAAATGTTTTCTTCGTTATTTAAATATAAGTTTCATTTACACTGAATTCACTGTAAGTATAACTGCGTGTAATTTTTTATAATCCCTTTTACACAAATGTTTCTCTACCAAAAAATTTAAAAGTGTGAGAAACGTGAACACACCGCTGAAGTTATATTAGATTCATACCTAACAATAAGGGGCCCGGGTGGCTCAATGAGTTAGGTCGTTGGATCTAACAACTCATACAAGCCTATCACCAATACGACGTGGGTTCGCGCCCTGCTTTGTAAATTACAAAAAGGGTGCACTCGACTCGCAGTCGCAAGTGATAAAATTTACCAGTTGCTTGCCCATGATCGATGGTTCTCTCCGGGTACTCCAGCTTCCTCTACCACTAAAACTGGTGGTGCAACTTTCAACAACAATTAATCAACTGTGATTGTCATTGTTGCTTAACGTCAAATCAGCATTTTCCCCCAGCTATATCATGCTACGAACAAGGTACCGTTTGATGAGAGGATAATGGTGTCTGCTTTGGACTAGACCTGCAGATTTAGTTGGATTTTAATAGTGCAGGCTCACTGCCACAACGGTCAACATGATAGCGTGCAACACCACTCAGTCACATTTATCTGACTACTAGATCAAAAGTATTTGAACGTACGTGTTGATGTTTGTTGCTTTTGTATTAAGCACATTCCTTTAAGGAGTAAGAGCGCAGACATGGTTGGTTCGAAATCAGGATAATATTTCTGAGTTGATCAAATGTTTATCCGCGGACTGTTGCTGCAGTGAAATAGCACTATAAAAATCCAACTAAGCATGTTGCTAAAGTCCAAAGCGGACATCATTACCATTTCATCGAATGTGTCCAGCTTGTCGGAGTTAATAAACGTTAGAGAGTACAAAAGGGGAAATCACAAATGGACAATCCAGAGAAACTGGAAACATAGGGTACATAAGATACAAGACAAAGAAAACGTTAGAAAATACCGAAGGGGCAATCATAAATGGACAATCCAGAGAAACCGGAAACATAGGGTATACAAGATACAAGATAATTAAACGTTAGAGAATACCGAAGGGGAAATCAAAAACAGAAAATCCAGAGAAACTGGAAACATAAGGTACACAGGATACAAGACAAAGAAAACGTTAGAGAATACCGAAGGGGAAATCACAAATGGACAATCCAGAGAAACTGGAAACGTAGGGTACATAAGACGAAGACAAACAAAACAAAGCCACAACATAATGTTGAACATAAAGATCTATACGAAAACAAGCAAAAATAACGTAAATAAGACACGATCCCTCCTACAAACAACTGGAGGTAAAGACGAACCGAACATCGGTTTTTATACGAAAATCGTAACCGGCATCACAACACGGAACTCAGAACGTAAACACACATACTATGACAACATCAACCAGTTTAATCTTAAATATATTTTTAAAATGAACACGATCGTAAAATGAAATGTACATTTTGTAATGGACGATTTAGATGATAATGAATGTAATGGATGTTTAGATGCTTTTAACATTTCCCCGGCGTATTTTATGGTTACTTGGTCCTGATGTGAAATCAATGTTGACTCTCCCATTTTAAGTTTCATTTTTACTTTAGATCAAAGCTTAGGTCTTGGAAATATTTCATTTGCCAAGGTTATGTAAATATCACTTAAAATGTTGTTCTTTGCCAGGAATCATTACGATACATACAAATTTAATTAATTACAGATATTTGTTTGATTTTGTCAGTAAATATCAAAATGTTAGTATTGTTCAAACATGCAATTGTAATATTGCCGTTTATCACAAATATTCAGAGGCCGTCGTGATAGTGATCATATGGTGGTTAGATTTACAATTATCTATGCAATCAGTGCATATCACCATACTTTAAGTTGTGAGTTCGAATCCCACTCATGCGGGGTATGCTCGATACAACATTATGATACAGGTTTTCAGTGACTTGCGACAGGGTTTCTCCGGGCACTCTGGTGTCCTCATCCAATAAAATGACGGCCTAGATATAACTGAAATATTGTTGAAAGTGACGCTAAGCATCATAATCTTAACACTAACCCTACACATATTCATGTAGAAATTATCATCTCAAGTGAATTGCTTAAATGAGTGACACATAACCAGGACACACTGGAGCCTTGGAGGTCACTAGACTACTCTCGATGTTTAATTTGTCTCACTGCTAACACTTCCTTTGGTGCTTGTGTTTCCCGATCTTTAGTTTTCTGTGTAATGCTTTGTAGATCGTTGTTTGTCCGATTGTCCATTTCCTTTTGGCCATTGTATTGTCTGTCCTTCTTCTTTTGGCCATTGTATTGTCTGTCCTTCTTCTTTTGGCCATTGTATTGTCTGTC
>MJUT01003556.1:19487-39216 GCA_002080005.1 Gigantidas platifrons | reverse complement strand
TTGTATTGTCTGTCATTCTTCTTTTGGCCATTGTATTGTCTGTCCTTCGACTTTTGGCCATTGTATTGTCTGTCCTTCTTCTTTTGGCCATTGTATTGTCTGTCATTCTTCTTTTGGCCATTGTATTGTCTGTCATTCTTCTTTTGGCCATTGTATTGTCTGTCCTTCTTCTTTTGGCCATTGCATTGTCTGTCCTTCTTTTGGCCATTGTATTCTCTGTCCTTTGATTTACGGCTATATATAACATGGTTGTTATTTTCAAACCTTTCATGTGAGTACACACCATTTAAGTAAACGTTAGAAAATACCGAAGGGAAACAATGGACAATCCAGAGAAACTGGCAACATTGAGTACACAAGACGAAGATGAGCAAAGAAAAAGCACAACACAATATGTGGTGAACAACACTATGCGCAAGCAAACACAAATAACGTAAATAAAGCATGAACCTTCCTACAAACAAGAGGGGACAAGGACGCACCGAGCATCGGTTCTATGCCACGTTACGGGTGAATGCACAAAAGGGGTATCAATGTTGTCTCTGTTTCTTTGCTTTTGTGATTTGATTTAGGAACTATTCTGATGGTGTGGTATTTGTATTTCATTTCATTACTAGTTACAGACAATATAAAGTCTAGTAATCATATCTTTTTCCAATGTTTCCTTCCTTTCGATTAGCTTCTATGGTTTTGTAATTAATCTTTTAGTGCATATAGTTGACATTTGTATTTGCTAGCCTCAGTCAATTGTCGTTGTATTGCACTACTTGAACAATGTCTCAAAAGGTTACAGAAAAGGTTATGGAAAATTATCTTAAATGTCACGTATTTTAGTTATTTTTCCAACTTTTCGTACTTTGCTCAAATTAATTTCTAATGGGTTTTTCTCAGACGTGATATATCGATAAATCATAATGTCATGTAATTTTTTTTCATTATAAGAAGAGTCTGAAGATATCAATGGGGGGGCAAAATCCGTGTATCGAGGGACATACACCACAATGACCAAAAGAAAGAAGTACAAAAGGACAAACAACGATCTACAAAATATACACATAAAAACTAAAGATCGAGTGTGAACTCAGGTGCTCCGGACGGGTAAGCAGTTCCTGCTCCACTAGTGGCAAGTTAAAAACCTGGTGATAAGCCATAGAATGACCCTTACAAGACGAATGCCTATAATTCCGACATCTGAAAGTAATTCCGCGGAATGATGATCCGATTTAAAAGGAAAACAGCATTCCAAAAACAAAGATAACTATGACCTTGAAAATCAATAGGGTTCCAGTTCTCTGAAGGACTAAGTGTGGACCAGGTTTGGTCAAAATCCATTGAAGGATGTTGATTCTAGAGTGTTCACAAGGATGTTACGGAAGGACGGACGGTAGTGCTACTATATCCCTTCGCAACTTCGTTGGCGAGGTGACAACAAGCGAACATAATCAGGTTGGGCAGTAGAAATACTCTGATAGTACCTGCAGATGGAGTCTATATTTCTCAGTGTGTACGATATCCCAGAGCTTGTAGTTTCAAGATATATGGCTGCTACTAACAAGGAAGCTATAGAACCATGGATTCCTATGTTAAAAGTCAATGCTTCGATTAACACGACTGGTGCCACTAGTGGAGCAGGAACTGCTCACCCTTCCGGAGCACCTGAGTTCGCCCTCGATTTTTAGTGGGGTTCGTGTTACTCGATTTTTAGTTTTATATGTATGTTTTGTCGATCGTCCTTTTGTACTTTTTCTTTTGGTCATTATGTTGTCTGTTCTTCTTCGATATACGGTTCCTAATTGCCCCTTGGGTATCTCCAAACTCTTCTTCGTTGTCATTCTGATGTCATGGACATACATGTCATGCAATGGCTATCAATTAGACGAAAATAATATATTGTAAATTCATAAATTATTGCGATGTTTTTATTATTGCGAAAATTGCGACTGATGTGAAATCGCACTAATTAAATCTCGCATTTCGGAAACATAAGTATCCATTTGTACTGGAGGACTTCATGCTCCGCAATAATAAAAATCGCAATCTGTGAAAATTTTCGAAGATCGCAATAATAAATGAACGCAATAATTTCCGAATTTACAGTATTATTTGTTCATTACCAGTATACCCTACATTAAGTATTAGATGACTTAGTTTTCAATACATACATTCGGAAATACAAGCCTATCGCCGATACAGCGTGGGTTCGCACTCAGCTTTGTAAATTACTAAAAAGGATTCACTCGACTCGCAGTCGCAAGTGATAAAGTTTACCAGTTACTTGCTCATGGTCGGTGGTTCTCTCTGGGTACTCCGGCTTCTTCAATCACTAAAACTGGTCGCCTTGATATAGCTGAAATGTTGCTGAAAGTAGCATTAAACACAATAAATCAAATCAAATCAAATTAAATCATACATTCGAAATAATACCAACTGGTAAACTGGTCAATTATCACCTAATAGCATGGGTTGAGAAACCAATTAAATATGCAAAAACATTCCCATATTTTTGTCAATAAATGATAAAGCATATTACGAATTGTCTATAAATTATTAATATCGGCCTACATTTTATGACATTATAACAACATAACATGCTGTTTTACGGTAGTATATTATCCAATGTTTATCAGTATAATATCACGGTTATGTAATCCTTTTAGGACCATGGCAGTGATGAAATCGATATAAACTTTCTTTGGGAGTGTCAAACGATTCCTTTTGCGGATATTAAATAGCAATAATAACATAAAAAGGAGTGCCAACGGAATAATTTCAAAGCACAAAGGATATTGTATAACATGTACACAAACACTACTTCATAGCTTAGTGCTTTGTCTATTCTTTGATGAATTACGACATCGAACAAAACAGTTTACGGCAAACATTAAAGGGGACATAATTGATTGTGTCATGTTGATCCTTTTCAATTAAATATTTTACATCGACTTATTAGATCTTTGTCCGGAATGAGTCATTTTACTCACATGTATAAAGCACTTGCATGACCGCATCATTTCACTTTAAGAGAGGCGGTTTGGGTCTATAATACTGGTTTAGCTCCGCCACGTTTTTATTTATTGAAGTGGCAGTACCAAGCCAGTAAGGTGAGCGCTCATTTAAATGTGAGTTAGAGAAAATATATATTGCCTCTGTTTCTCCACCATTTGTCTGTTTGACAGTGTTGTATTTATGTCTATAATTTTATTTCATACCCATCATAACAATAGTGGTTTCAGAGCGGCAGGAGCTGTTTGTCATTCGCGTGTGCCTCTGGTTTGCCCCGGGTTTTTGTTGGTGGGTTACGTGTTGCTCATCTTTAGTTTTATGCGTTGTGGGCATTTTATGTACATTTATGTTTGTTTTGTTTTTGTTTGTTTTTGTTTTTGTTTTATGTTTTTGGTCTTCGTCCCGTATCTTGTGTACCCAATGTTTCTAGTTTCTCTGGATTATCCATTCATGATTCTCAGTCGATTTCTTCTGGCGTTTATTGCATATACAAAGGCTTTTTTTCTTAACTTTGCGGTTGTATACGAAAGTAATTGTAAAAAAATGGCGCTTTATGTATGGCGCCTGTCCCAACCAATGGATGAAAAAGAGCACTAGCGTCAACTCCTAATGAGAAACAGTGTGAAAGAAATGGCCGTTGATGACTTGTTGCTTGTTGGAAGGCTTTATATGTTAACATCATCCAGTATTTCTTTTTCCTATGGTAATCTAAGTTTCCACATATAGACCCGTCTCAGTGACATGTATTTAACCTACCTGGTTTGTGCTCGTCCTGATAATAACTGAAATATCACTTAATGCTGTTATAGTGACAACCGGAATCTTTGAACCGTAATGGAAGCGAGAGGTTGGCGCCGTAAAATTTGATTCAATCCACCATTTCTTTAGAAATGCCTGTACCAAGTCAGGGCCATTGCGGTTTCCCAGTTTCCCGGTTGTTGACTGATTTTGTCTGTTTATTGATTTATGAGATTTGAATTTCCCTTTGGAAGATTGCTCGGTGTTCGGTAATTTTGTTATTACCCTTATTTAGTTGACTTTAAACAACAGAAATACAGAAGCTTTGTACACTTTGACGAAAGGTAGTCGCCCTTAAATTTCATTATGTATTCTTTTCCACAAAGACAACACGTTCTGAATTAAGGTACACCTTTATTCTACGGTAACTCCCCATATCTATAAGTTATTTAGATTACTTCTTTAGGGCCCATAAAACTAGTTTAACCCCGCCGCGACTGTTCCTAGTCAGGAACGTGATCGGTTGTGTATTCGTTTTTTTTGTTTTTTTTTTAAATAAAAACAATTATTTCCTCACTTTTGATAATTGAAAGTTGTAGAACGACTACCCCATTTATTTCTACAAGCTTTGAAATCAACAAAAGTATTATGCTATAGAACAAGATTTGATTTGATATTTCAGCTATATCATGGCGACCAGTTTTAGTGGTGGAAGAAGCCGGGGTATCCGGAGAGAACCACCGACCATGGGCAAGCAACTGGTAAACTTTATCACTTACGGTTGCCAGTCGAGTGCACCCTTTTTTGAAATTTACATAGCCGGGCGCGAACCCACGCCGTATTGGAGATTGGCTTGTATGTGTTTTTAGTTAATCCAACTACCTAACTCATTGATCCACCCGGGCACTCTCTATAACAAGAGGTTACTCACAAGTTATCATTGAACCAGCAAGCATAGGGTGCACTTGACCACCAGGGTATTAATTGGTCTGTTATATATATAGATTTTACATCAAAGTGTGCATTAAGAGCACACAGAGAACGATTGGGACAGCAAATTGCATGATGCTCTTTTGTAAACAATTATTTGTAGAAGGGTTCATGTCTTTCTTACGTTATTTGTGTTTGTTTGTGTATAGTGGTGTCCAATACATATTGTGATGTATTTGTGTATTGTCTTCGTCTTGTGTACGATATGCTGCCAGTTTCCCTGGAGTGTACATTTTTGATTGCCCCTTCGATATTCTCTAACGTTTATTTGCCAGTGTCTAATGATTGTCCATTTTTGATTGCCCCTTCGATATTCTCTAACGTTCATTTATAGAAAGGAACATGTGATTTTGACCAAATGTCTTATTTGTTATAGTAGAGATGCACATAGTGAGTAATTTATTAAATACAGTCAAGCCTGTCTTATGTGAACTTCCAAGGGAACAGTAAAATATGGTCACATAAGACAGGTGGTCGCTTAATACAGGTTTAATTGATATGAAATGCACTGTGAAGGAAAATAAAAATTAAGGTCACATAATACAAGTTATTGCTTAATAGAGATGGTCATCGAGGTCGTGATCGTATAGTAGTTTGATGTACAACTACATGTGCAATCAGTGCCTATCACCACTAAAGTTTTGAGCTTGAATTCCGCACATGGCGAGGTGTACTCTATGCAACATTATGTGATAAAGTTTGTCAGTGACTTGTGGCAGGTCGGTATTTTTCTCTGGGCACTCCGGTTTCCTCCACCAATAAATTGACCGCCACGATATAACTGAAATATTGTTGAAGGTGGCGTTAAACACCATAACCAAAACCTCTAAGCCGTTTTTATCATAGAAGTAATGAACGTAGTTAGTTATTTATTAAACAATGAGCTACAAATGGAATTATATTACATGTAATAGCAATTAAACAAACAATCATGTGTTAATTTACTGCGTAGATGTTTCTGATGTTTGACAGGCATTCCACAGCGTCAATTCTTTATCACTGTTCTTTATCTGATTTATTCACAAATAGTCGCCGGCGACACAATTATAATATTGAGCTTTCATGACAAATATTTATTTTGTTATCTTTATTTCCTCCCTAGTATGCATGTCTCAAATTCAGGAAATGAATTAATATATTTTTATATCTTGTGCATGCAGTTTATAGTGTTTAAGAAAGAGTTATTATTATGTTATCTGTCTTTTGTCTGTCTTATATAGAGCTAGTGGATCAGGAACTGCTTACCCTTCCGGATCACCGGAGTTCACTCCCGATTTTTAATGGGGTTCATGTTACTCGATCTGTAGTTTTATATGTATGTCTTGTAGACCGTTGTTTGTCCTTTTGTACTTTTACTTTTGGCCTCTGTGGTGTCTGTTCTTCTTCGATATACGGATTCTGATTACCCTTCTGGTATCCTCAAACTCTTCTTCCAGACAGAAATGTAATTTGTTATGTTTTATTCCTTCTGTGATAAAACAAATAGATCTTTTGCACATTCCACATTTAATTGTAAAATTATATGTTTTTTCTACTATTTTTACGACATGCAAAATGGAGCACAGTCTAGCAAGATCAATGGAAAGGACAAAGAATTTCAGTATAATTTTCACTTAATTTGTAGACATTCGATCCTTGTGAAAAATAAGATGATATTTTTACAGCAAATAGAAAATTCACAGTTTGTTACAGCACTGAACTTTTAATCAGATTACGGAGGGTGGGAAATGTGTCATTTTCATTGCGTTTTGCAGAAATTGTGTTTTTTGTAATCCTTAAAGAGAAATAATGCCTGTTAGACGTATAATTTTAGGATCAAAGTAGGACATGTGCGAATGCTCAATTCATCTGTGGTATACCATAATTAGGGACAAGCCATTTTGTTTATCTGTCTTCTTTCTTCTTCTTCTTTTAGACTAAGTTACGTTAGAGAATACCGAAGGGGCAATCACATATGGACAATTCAGAGAAACTTGCAACATAGGGTACACAACACACACACACACAAAACAAAAACAAAACAAAAAAGAAAAAAAAAAGCTTACCACATTTCATGTTCTTCATTTGCTACCTAATTACCACTGTCCATCATGCAGAGAGAAGTGCACCAATACTGTCACTCAGACCGCCTATTCTTCACTGAATATGACGAGTAGAGGAATGAAAGTGTATCGTGTCTTGCGGCACATGGTTCAAACAACTTAATGGAAAAACGTTCTAGGGCAAAACGTAGATATCAAATTTAGTGCGCACAGTGCGATTCTGGAATAACCTTCGTCAGGTACGCTCAAAATAGGAAGATTGGAAACTCGGCTAAGGTCTCCTATGATTGAAGGAGGGGCACCATCATTTTAATACTAATTACATTATATAGAAATTGTAAATTTTAGTAATAAATATATCTAATAGACCATGACATGCCAGTGCCGAAATAAAAACTTAGATGTCAAACGTAGTGCTGCAAGACGCGTATCGGGAATAACCGTTACCAGATAAGTTCCTCGTGGAAAGGTTGGAGAGCCAAATAATACTGGAATCAAGAAGAGGAAAGAGTCTAAAAAAGGGTTAAGGTCTCATATGACTGAGGTCGGAGAGGGGGGGGCTTGTTTTTAATAATAATTACATTAATAGGACTATGGGAATTGTAAATTTCAATAATAAATAGTCAAACTTGTATTAAGAGACCGACCTTGGGACCAAGAAGAAGTGGCCTTATAAGACAGGTGACCTCTTAAAAGAGGTTTAATTCATGTATAATTTTCTATGACAGGACAAGAAAAAGGTGACCTTTTGATACAGGTGACCGCTAAATAGAGGTGACCGCATGGACATGTTTGACTGTACATGTTTGTCTAGTAAACCATAGCAATGCCGAACCACTGACTACTAGGAGAATGATACATATGGAACTACATGTAATTACCAACCAGCAAAGGCATCAACGCAGTGAGGGTAAACAAAGATGAGCGACATATTATCGATTTACGACTTCCGGTTACCCCTTTGGTACCTTCAAACTTTTCTTAGTATGGCTAAGGATGTTATTTCCACTAGGATGCAATTCAAAATTAATTGGGCCCAGTCTCTGGGAAATAGCATAATAAACTACTTGCATATTATTAATTAGCAGTTCCGCCATCCTCCAAGGCATTGTAATGATGTTATCACCGCTTAGCTGTCCCCCAAAGCATTGTAATTATGTAATGTCCGTTTATACTTGTCGTTGCTGTGCTATAAACCATATTATTTATGTGTGTATTGGGTATTACATGTATACGAAATTGTAGTTATTAATAATTTGGGATGATGTCTGGCTTTCTCTATAATGTGATTCATGTAATAAAAAATAGTTATCAAATTGAGTGTGCCGTATGCGTTACTTGAATAACCTTCATCAGATACGCTACAAATCAATAGACTGGGAAGTGAAATAACAAAGTTTTGGGAGCGAGGAAAAGAAAGAGCGTAAACAGGATAGCCAAAAGATAATAATAATTACGTAGATATCAAATTTAATGCGCACAATCCGTTTCTGGAATAACCTTCATCGGGTACGCTCAAGGCCAATAATACAGACGTAGATGTCAAATTTAAATAATGCGCACGATCCGTTTCTAGAATAACCTTCATCGGGTACGCTCAAGGTCAAAACATTCGAAAGCCGAGTGATACAGTTTTGGGAGCGAGAAAAAGAAAGAGCTTCAGCAGGATAGCCAAAAGATAATAATAATTAAGTAGATATAGATGCGTTTCTGGAATAAACTTCATCAGGTACGCTCAAAGTCAAAAGATTTGAGAGCTAAATAATAAATGTTGAGAGCGAGAAAACGAAAGAGTCTAAACAGGGGAGCTAAGAAATATAATAATACTACAGACGTAGATGTCCACGATGCGTTTCTAGAATAACCTTCATCGTGTTCGCCCACAGTCAAAAGATTCGAAAGCCGAATGATACAATTTTGGAAGCGAAAAACCGAAAGACCCTAAACAGGATAGCCAAAAACAAAAGAATAATAATACAGACGTAGATGTGCACGATGTGTTCTAGAAGAAATACCTTCATCGGGTACGCTCAAGGTCAAAACATTCGAAAGCCGAATGATACAGTTTTGGGAGCGATAAAACGAAAGCGTCTTAGAAACAGGATAGCCAAAATCAACAAAGACTTAAGACCTTTTCCTCATTTAGATGTGTGGCAGTCTTCGCTTTGTTTAAGACACAAGACCTTTTCCTCATTTAGATGTGTGGCATTCTTCGCTTTGTTTAAGACTTAAGACCTTGTCCAACAGCACATCGTATTGTATTCCATATTGTATTATCAAATATCATTTAAGAAACCAAATGCTATGAAAATGTAAGCTAAAAGATTTAATTTCAGTGGTACAAATGATGATTACAATAAAATAACCTTCATATCAATAATGTAATATTAGCGGTTGAGTAAAGAAAATAATCTATTTATGTCTTGTTTCTGAATATAAAGAAGAAATTGTATGAGAAACAGGTAAATATGCAAATCTTGCCGAGCAATTCTCTGCTGTTTAGAACCATTTTCAAATACGATTTATAGAGACAAAGCATGTTTATCCGGCCGTATTTATCACTATTGAGAAACAATTTGAAAATCCACAAGAAAAGATTGACGTCAAAATTAGAATAAGCGGGAAATCATAACATTTTATTTTAAGAGAAATACTGATACGACATATTGAGAAGTCATATATAAGACCAGTTTTAAGATTCTAAAAGAAGCAATCAGCAGCCGTAAGTCGAGGAAGGGCAGACAAAATAATGGCCAAAAGAAAAAGGATAAAAGGACTAACAACGATCTACACATAATCACACATAAATTTAAAGATCAAACAACACGAACCCCACATTACTTAACATTTGCAATGTAATTTCAATATTTATCCGTACATATAATAATTCTTGAACCAAATCTGTAAAATTTCCAGAACAAAAAAAAAGATCAATTAATTCATGTAATTTCTACTGTTTTTCTACTTGAAGGACAACACTAAATTAAAGCATAAAGGGACATAACACCAAATTATAAAACTATTTACAATTCACAACAGAGCAAAATATGTATGCCCTATAATTAAACCGGAAGCGGAAGCGGAAGAAACGGAAACAATGAAAGATGTATGGAACGAGGGTCTGGTTTAGAGGACCCTTTATAGGACCTGTACCGGAACATATCAATAAGTATCAATAAGTATAAGTAAGTATAACATATACAGCTATTTTCCAGAGCCGTGCCCTTTTGGTTTTCTTGCTCCCAAAGACTTTTAAATTACTTGACTTTCTCATCTTTTGACTTGTGACCTTAATGAGCAGTCGCCCTTTATATACAGATTACAATTATATGCACTATTCATTAATGGGAAAGATAAGACAGTGATTTGGCATATAGAGTTGCCTTTCAAAATATGTTTGACTGTATGTATATTGTTCCACCAAATCTGTAAAATCATGTAATTTCTAATAGTTTCTTATTTCAATGACAACACTAAATTGGAGCAAAATGGGACATAACTTCAACGAATAAATCTATTTTCAAGAGCAGTACTTGTATATTTAAGCCCTTTTAGTTTACTTGCTCCCAAAGACGTTTATATTACTTGGCTTTCTCATCTTTTGACTATCAGTACCTGGCGAAGTTTATTAAATTAGATATCTATAATTTTATTATTTTATGATTTTATTATTTTATGATTTTATTATTTTATGATTTTATTATTACCGTACGAAACTTATATTCAATCAAGTGGAATCAGGAATTGACACTCCAGAGACACTGGCAATATTGGGCACACACGACGAACAAATAAAACCCCCACAAACTACAAAGACGAACAACACAGACCCCAATAAAAACCGGGGTAAACCCATGTGCTCGCGAATGGTAAACAATTCCTGCCTCTTATAAAACACCCGTCATGTTCAACTTAAAATGAAACACAACCGGTAAAGTCATTATTCTTCCCATAAATTAGATTGCATTATGTCTCACATGTGCCACCTAATTTATGAATTTTCTAACTTGCAATGTGCTTACGTCATGTAAATATATAAACCTGATAAGGATGATGCCACTCAAACCAATTAAAGCTGCTAGCCCCTCCGGAGTACCTTAGTTCACCCCGGTTTTTCATGTAGTGGGGTTCGCAATTGCAAATGACTCTTCATATGCCTACTTGGAAAATTAAAATAAATTACACTATCGGAACATTTCCAAAGTCCAAGGAAAGACCGTAGAAAGAGACAACATCGATATCCCTAACACACAAATACATGACCGCTAATCTTCCCGGCTTGATATAGACACTTCAATAAAAGGGGGGACCAGTTTTATAAATTTATGTAGATACGTGTAAATATANATCAGGAATTGACACTTCAGAGACACTGGCAATATTGGGCACACACGACGAACAAAAAAAACCCCACAAACTACAAAGACGAGCAACATAGACCCCAACAAAATCCGGGGTGAACCCATGTGCTCGCGAATGGTAAACAATTCCTGCCTCTTATAAAACACCCGCCATTTTCAACTTAAAATGAAACACAACCGGTAAAGTGATTATTCTTCCCATAAATTAGATTGCATTATGTCACACATGTGCCACCCAATTTATGAATTTTCTAACTTGCAATGTGCTTACGTCATGTAAATATATAAACATGATAAGGATGATGCCAGTCAAACCAATTAAAGCTGCTAGCCCCTCCGGAGTACCTTAGTTCACCCCGGTTTTTTCATGTAGTGGGGTTCGCAATTGTAAATTACTCTTCATATGCCTACTTGGAAAATTAAAATAAATTACACTATCGGAACATTTCCAAAGTCCAGGGAAAGACCGTAGAAAGAGACAAAATCGATATCCCTAACACACAAATACATGACCGCTAATCTTCCCGGCTTGATACAGACACTTCAATAAAGGGAGGGGGACCAGTTTTATAAATTTATGTAGATACGTGTAAATATACAGAAAGTGATTATATTTCTCAGTAATTGATACTGGAATATATATCTTTATGGCTATGACAGTGTCTGTTTACCTTGTGAAGAAAAATAAGGTTTAAACCAGATGATTGTTTATTACATATTTCACTACTCCAGCAATGCTATCATATAACGACCTGTCATTTTTTCCACCGCTGAGTTTATTTAGTAAAATACTCTGTCTGCCATTTGTTCAAATAATGCCCCTTACAGCATTGAATATGTAAACATTATTGCTTACAAAAATAGTTTTTTTAATTACACTTTGTCAGAAATAAAACAGAAAAAAACAACATTACTATCTTAAATTACCACAGCAACCAAGTCATGTATCTCTTAATTATTTTCCATCCTTTTTTTATGATAGTTAGATATTCCCGCAATGCCAGCTAAGTACATCTGATTCAAACAATGATTTAAGATGCTTAACGAAAAACAACAAGGTCAATAACACAACATTTTGATATAAACATTTACTTCCGTTTGAGATCCAATTATGAAGAGGAGTGTGAGTGTGTGTGTGGTGTGGGGGGAGGGGGTATTCCATAAACAGGTTCGACCCGCCGCATTCTTTTTAATTTGTGGCACTCCTAATTAAATCAGGACCTGACTTTTCATCGGTATTTGTCGTGGGAATTGCATCGGTGTGTTTGCCTCCAGTGCGGTATATCGTGGGTGCGAGCCCCGATCGGGTCAAACCAATGACTTTTACATTGGTATTTGTTGCTATTCCGCTAAACACGCATCATTAAGGGGAAAAGAACAAAAACTGGTTTGTTCGGAATCAGGATAATGTGTACAAAAATGTATATCCTCGTGCTGTTGTTTCAGTGAGCTAGCACTATAAATATCCTACTAAGCGTGCATGTTGGTCTGGTACAAAGCGGATCTCATCATCATTTCATTGAAAATTAACATGTTTTCGCCATGAGCTGAGTTGGCGTTAAACAACAATCACTCACTCACCCATATGTTGTAGGCGTTTTTGTTTTGTCATTCGTTAAGGAAAACAAATGTTTTATTACTTTTTATCAGCAATTAACCAGGAAAAACAATATTGTTATTTCAAATTACAATCAAATAATTGTTCCCCGCCTCTATAAAACATTACTACGTTCAACAACAACAACAACAACAAAAATACAAGTTCAATGACACCACATCCCGATATTACTAATGAGAATGATAAAGTTTGTCAGTGATTTGTGGTTGTGTTCGCCGGGTACTCCGATTTTCTCAACCAATAAAACTGACAAACACGATACTTAAATATTGTTGAAGTGGAGTTAAGAACCATCATCATGACCCCCTATACATATGTAAACGTTTATTTCCGTTGACGATCAAATTATCAAGAGGGGGCTTGGATATCACATAAACCAGTTTAACCCCGTCACTTTTTTGTAGTAGTACTAAATTAATATTTGATATTTTCTTATCAATGATTTGATTTGATTTGAATTGATTTTTGGTGTTTAACGCCACTTTCAGCAATATTTCAGCTATATCATGGCGACCAGTTTTATTGGTGGAAGAAGCCGGAGAGAACCACCGACCCTTGGCAAGCAACTGGTAAACTTTATCACTTGTGGCTGAGAATCAAGTGCACCCTTTTTCGTAATTTACAAAGCCGGGCACGAACCCACGCCGTATTGGTTATAGGCTTGTATGAGTTGTAAGGTAATCTTACTACCTAACTCATTGAGCCACACAGGCCCTACAACTACCTAACTCATTGAGCCACCCAGGCCCTACAACTACCTAACTCATTGAGCCACCCAGGCCCTACAACTACCTAACACATTGAGTCACCCAGGCCCTACAACTACCTAACTCATTGTGCCACCCAGGTCCTACAACTACCTAACTCATTGAGCCACCCAGGCCCTACAACTACCTAACTCATTGAGCCACCCAGGCCCTACAACTACCTAACTTATTGAGCCACCCAGGCCCTTCAACTACCTAACTCATTGAGCCACCAAGGCCCTACAACTACCTAACTCATTGAGCCACCCAGGCCCTACAACTACCTCCTAACTCATTGAGCCACCCAGGCCCTACAACTACCTAACTCATTGAGCCACCCAGGCCCTACAACTGCCTATCTCATTGAGCCACCCAGGCCCTTCAATCATTTGAGATTGTGTGTGGCTGGTCGTTTTGTTGACTGGTAAAACTCGAGTCACGTCATAGCTGAATATTGTTGAAAGTGGCGTTAAACACCATAACCATAACCCCCCCTTAAATTTATTATTACGAATAAATGATCGTTACCAGTAATATACACTCACAACATTTGTACTACGAAGATATTTTTTAATGAAAATAAAAAAATCACCATTTTTATGTTTTACAATATGTTGTTTTCCAATAAAAATAGCATTAGTCGACAGTCTATGATCATATGTCTGCCTTCTTCTTTCATTATATTTTATCTCCTTTTTATGGCAAACAATCATGACAATGCTTGATTAAAAAACGATTTTTAAAGTCAACAACCCTCAACAAATGTCGTATCGACATTCGTATTATTAATTAGGCCATTCGGAGTACACTTGATGCCACTTCTCTGTAATATTCAAAGATATCGATTATACTTACTTGATCTGTAGGAAATCACAAAATTGTAATTGGTAAAAGCTAAATAATGGAAGTTGGGATAGTGGCGTCCTGCTTTGAGATTAAATACGTCTGATTAATAAATGAGAAAGAAGAAAACTATTTATAATACACATGTATGTGTATACTTTCGAAAGAAATAAAACATCTTTCGCAGCGAGTGCAAGTTCGTGGACCTATATTGTGTTTATCTTGCAATGTCAAAATGTCCGAATTCTACTGAAAAGAACAGAAATAATCGTCGTTACTAACGTCTTCAATGATGTCCTCTGTCACGTCCGCGCTATACTTTTATCGTGTTCTACTTTTTGCTTCACATGCATCAAATATCAGGGGATTTGTTATTTGCATAGTAGAAGAACACGGGTGGTTTGCTACGTCACACGCACGAATACTTGAACATCGCCTCGAGGTAGGTTTATGCAGTTGTACAATTTAAAAAAAGGAAAACTAGCAAAGCCAAATAGTTCACCGAAGGGCCCACATATCAGACTTCATTGTTAGCATACATTCATTGCGTGGAAACCCGTTATTTTTGCAAACACTTCTGTACAGTAGGATGGGTTTTGTGTGAACGGTATCTTTGCCCGGAATTTTAACTGTACATAAGTGTTTGCAAAACTGACGGGTTTCCACGCAATGAATGTATGCTAACAATGAAGTCTGATATGTGGGCCCCTCGGTGAACTACTGGGTTTTGTTAGTTTTCCTTTTTTCAAATTGTACAACTGCATAAACCTACCTCGAGGCGATGTTGAAGTATCCGTGCGCGAGACATAACAAACCACCTGTGGAAGAATAAAGCAAAAACATATTTCTGTTATGGAAAGAAAGTTTAAACAATGATGATATTTAATTCTACCAATATCAGCAACACAAACAATCACCTCTCATCTTAAAGTATTATGAAAGGCAAATATCGTGGAATTTTTTGATTAAATATTTTCACCTAATATGTCACTTAATTTTAACTAAAATCAACTGCATAGCATTAAAAATCCTCTTAAAAGCAGATTTTGAGAGCAAATCGTAAAATATTTGACAGCAGATAAATATGTTTTCCCGTACAGTAATGCAAATGATATGCGCGTGACCCACGATTTGAACTCTTTCGGGGAGATTATCGCTCATGCGCACTGTTCAGTTGATGAAGAAAATGTCGGATGCAAGTAAAAATACATTCCGTGTGTACCACATAAGAATGATTGCACCAAAAAAAAAAGGTTCACACGACATGAAATAGACAGATTCCTCAATAATCATTGTCAGGAATGTGTGCGTGCTTACCTCAGCATACATGATTGTTTATCTTTTCGTCACGAGGTCATGATCGGCAATCATCGGAACAAAACAACCGAAATTTAATCAGTCTCCACAACAATGACGAGGACGATAAACATGCACACGGATTTGCAGATTTCTAATTGTTGGGAACATATTCGACTTGAAACATGCATTAATAGCTTAGTAAAGGTACCGCCGTATTCCAAACTGAATTTTCAGGGAAAAAATTTCTTCACCCAAAACTGGTGTAATATACTCAACAAAAAAAGTTAAGGACCACTTGAAAATTATATATTTATTTTATTGCAATAAATAATAACAATCATAAAGGTAGGTATTCGTAAACAATAGAAAATTTTGGTCAATAAAATGGCAATTTCGAAAACTTCCATCGGTACCCAAGAAATTCAGCACGAGTCAAAATCAAAAGCACTAAAATTTGAAAGTTTTCATAAAATTAGTAAACTCAAAAACACTTAAGCATGAATTTGAAATGTTGAAAATGTCCATACATCCAATGCTAATACCGAGTATGTCTACCTCGAGCACGAAGAGCCACCACTGAATCTGTCATGTTCCGTTACACAACAGTCCTTGATACGTTCATTCTTCTGTCTCCAAACTCGTCTCCGGCCATCATTGAAATCCAAACAGAAATCGGGATTCATCCGCAAAAAGAACAGGTCGAATACCGGGCAGACCCCAGTTGACATGAAGCCTAGCAAACTGTAGACGACAATAACGGTGGTGTGCAGTTAAAGGAGGTCGTACGGCTGGTCTTTTAGCATGTAAACCGGAAGCATGGAGTCGGTTGCGTACTGTCTGAACAGAAATCTGCACACCTGACGCAGCACGGAACTCTCTGTTCAACGTTACACCCGATTTCAAACGATTTCGTTTGTGAGCAGGGTTAATTGGCGGTCTTGATGGGCTGTCGTACTCTTAGGTCGGCCACTTTTTGGTCTACGTTGAACACTACGTTGGTCTCTTGGTAACGTGTCCACAAACGCCCGATTACTGTATGGCTGACGTTAAACTGTAAACCAACTTGACGTTGTGATATACCTGTTTGCAGATACCATATGGCTCTTGAAGCTTCCTCAATAGTCAAATGTCTTCTGATTGGCATGTTTAGATGTTTAAAGTGTAATTTAGTGTTAAATGCACACAAAGTTACCAATAAAACACTCCTCTACAACTGTTTCAAAAAATTCTTTATCTTTGGCTCACGTTGAAAACACATGAAAATCACCATCAACACATTGAAGACTCAATTTCATTTAATTAATGTAAACACAACAAAGGTGTGCTGGATTATATTGATTTTTATGGTATGGTGTACCAGAATTGATATAAATCAATATTAAATTGTTTTCGAAAACTTTTTAATATTTTTGGAAAAAAGTGGTCCCTAACTTTTTGTTGTTGAGTATATTACTTTACCTGAGAACAAACAGACCCCGATGACTTTATAGTACAACAAATGTAATGATTGTAGGATAAAATTAACAAAAAACTACATGTTTTACCAAAATCAGCTTGTTTTGACCTTTTATATACTATACATATGAAATCTGGACAGATGTCTATATTTTTCAGAAAATGTTCACTCACATGTGGAAAGCACTTAGAGGGGAGGTGTGTGCCCATACAACTAATGTAACCCCGCCACTTTTTATTGAAGTCTCTTTTCCCAGCCAGACAAAATAACTGTCATGTATTGTGTGTTAGGGGTCAGAGGTCATGTATTTGTGTGTTAGGGGTCAGAGGTCATGTATTTGTGTGTTAATGTATCGAATTTGCCTCTTCCTGTAGTTTTTCTATTCGTTTGAGGACATGTGATATGTTTTGTATTTCATTTTATTTTTTCATACTTAGTTCTTCAAAATCCTATCGCCATGATATAGCTGAAATATGGCAGAAAGTGGCGTTGAACACCAAAAATCAATCAATCAAAATCCTGGACTTGGTTGCAAAAAACCTCAATTAAATTTTAAATCTCAATTAAACCTTAACTGTAAATCAGTTTCATGTACATTCCATGCAAATTTAAGTGTCAATTAAGTTTTAATTGACACTTAAATTTAATTGAGGTTTGTGCAACCCAGTCCAGATTGATGACGTTTGATTGTGTTTTAATAATCTCTTTATAATTGCTATTGCATAATGCTTCTTTTGCTGACTTCAGTGGTATTTCGAAGAATTTTATAACACACTGTCATGTACATTTGTCAAAATGACATTTCTAGATTGCTTGCTGCGAATAGTTATCAATTTTGAATTGAATATAGAAACCTTATTATATTGCAATAATTTAATTTGATGTGAATACTGCAATCTGATTGGCTGATTCTCCTGGAGAACAAATTGGTTAAACTTGATAAATTGAGTTGATATTGTGACGTCACATGCATATGCATTCACAAACGACAAATTCAAATAGTCACATGAAATAATCGTAATTAAAATCGAGGAATCGACGTCCTTCTTTCGCGTTATAGACAAACGAGCGATTTATCGATGGTATAATATCTTTCGCACATGCGCTGGTGAATGTGATTGACTTTTCCATTGGCAGCATAAATTGTGTGCGACATTTTCCGCAAACATAAATATAAATTACCGTCTTCGCATGAAAGCATACTACCGTGTTTGTTCTATTAGACATAGAAACGAAATAAATCATGGAAGCCAGAACTCGCCTCTGGCTCGGGATAAAATAAGGCTCGGGTAGTCAAATAACAAAGTCTTGGGAGCGAGAAAAAGAAAGACCCTAAACAGGATAGCCAAAAGATAATAATAATTACATAGATATCAAATGTAGTGCGAACGATGCGTTCCTGGAATAACCTTCATTAAGTACGTTACTGGAATAACCTTCATCAGGTACGCTCAATGTCAAAAGATTTGAGAGCTAAATAATAAATGTTGAGAGCGAGAAAATGAAAGAGTCTAAACAGGGGAACCAAAAAATATAATAATACTACAGACGTAGATGTCCACGATGCGTTTCTAGAATAACCTTCATCGCGTACGCCCAAAGTCAAAAGATTCGAAAGCCGAATGATACTGTTTTGGTAGCAAGAAAAAGAAAGAGCATAAACAGGATAGCCAAACGAAAATAATAATTACATAGATATCAAATGTAGTGCGCACGACGCGAATAACCTTCATAAGGTACGCTCAAAGTCAACAGATTTGAGGGCTAAATAATAAATGTTGAGAGCAAGAAAACGAACGGGCCTTAACAGCAGAGCCAAACAAAATAATAAGATGTCAAATTTAATACGCACGACGCATTCAGATACGTTACTGAAATAACCTTCATCAGGTACGCTGAAAGCCAAAATATTGAAAGCCAAATAACAAAGCTGGAGCGAGTAAACGAAAGCGTCTAAACAGGATAACCAAAATCGACTAAGGTCACCTATACATGAGGGAGGAGAACCATCGCTTGAATGATAATTACATTATTGAAGAACTGTAAATTTCAATAATAAATTTATCTAATAAATTAATAACGTAAGTTAGTTTTATTTAACTTCAAATATTTTAATTTTGAGCGAACTTGATGAAGGTGATTCCAGAAACACGTTGTGCACACTGAATTTGATATCTATGTTTTTATCCGTTATATTCTCTCCTCCTCTATATGTGTGGCAGTCTGAATTAGATATCTACGTTTTTATCCGTTATATTCTCTCCTCCTCTATATGTGTGGCAGTCTGAATTAGATATCTACGTTTTTATCCGTTATATTCTCTCCTCCTCTATATGTGTGGCAGTCTGAATTAGATATCTACGTTTTTATCTGTTATATTCTCTCCTCCTCTATATGTGTGGCAGTCTTCACTGAATTAGATATCTACGTTTTTATCCGTTATATTCTCTCCTCCTCTATATGTGTGGCAGTCTTCGATTTGTGTAAGACACGCCCATTTCTCTATAATATTATGTAATGTTATTTAACTTTCAATTTGTTTGATTTTTAGAGTACTTGATGAAAGTTAACATAGAAACTCGCCGTGCACACTAAATTAGATATCTACGTTTTTATTCGTGATGTTGTCTAAT
>MJUT01003556.1:0-11837 GCA_002080005.1 Gigantidas platifrons | reverse complement strand
CTTTGTTTAAGACTTAAGACCTTTTCCTCATTTAGATGTGTGGCAGTCTTCACTTTGTTTGAGACTTAAGACCTTTTCCTCATTTAGATGTGTGGCAGTCTTCACTTTGTTTAAGACTTAAGACCTTATCCAATAACACATCGTATTGCATTCCATAATGTATTATTAAATATCATTTAAAAAATAAATTGCAATGAAAAAAAAAGATAAAAGATGTATTTTTAAAAATAGTCTTCATATCAATAAATGGGGCCGTCGTGGCCGTGATCGTATGGTAGTTGTATTTACAATCAGTGCCTATCACCACTGATGTTGTGAGTTCGAATCTCGATCATGTACAACATTATGTGATAAAGTTTGTCAGTGACTTGCGACAGGTCAGTGGTTTTCTCCGGGTCCTCCGGTTTCCTCCACCAATAAAACTGACCGCCACGATATAACTAAAATATTATTGAAAGTGGCGTTAAACACCGGAAGTGTCTGTGTGTATGTGTAGTCTATTTCTGTGTCTTAACTCCACCATACGACTATCTGCAGACAAAACCATTGCTTACATGGCCATAAAATTCTCTATCGATGCACAAAATTACCAACCAGATCTCAACAAAATTGCAATATGGGAAGCAAAATTGAAAATGGCTTTTGTTACTCGAAATAAAAATCTGATCATATTTGCTTACACCCTGCATGGTCATCCACTCGAGTTATTAGAACAACACGAATATCTTGGTCAAACAATCGTGCAAGACTTAAAATTGAAAAGCCATGTAAATAACGTCTACCCGAATGCCAATAACACGCTTTACTTTCTACCTCGAAACATTAACATCAGTTTGACCTAAGTTATTCATGTTAGGGATATTGTGTACTGGTGAGGATTCCCATGGCTCAATCCCATAAAGCTGTTCAGCGCGTCCCCGGGTGGTGGATAGTGGAGTCCTCTCGATGGGGCGTGTTAGGTTCTAATGCAGAAAGCCTGGTCATAGAACATAGTGGGTAACGCGTTTGGAGAGTGCTGCGCTCTCACCACACTAAAGACTTCTTTTGTTTATTGTCGTAAAGACTTCCCGGTCCTTTTCTCATTCATGACTTATCACCGGGTTTATAACTAGATTGACGTGACGGGTACCACTAGCGGAGCAGGAACTGTCTACACTTCCGGGGCACCTCAGTTCACCCCCGATTTTTATTGCGGTTCCTGTTACTCGATCTTTAGCTTCATGTGTATCTTTTGTAGATCATTATTTGTCCTTTTGTACTTTATCTTTTGGCCATTGTGTGGTCTGTTCTTCTTCGATATACGGATTCTGATTGCCCCTTTGGTATCTGCAAACTCTACTTCGAAAAAGAGTAGGTACATTACCTCTGCTACAAAAGACTTATTTTTTCCGTGTTTTACAGCAGCAGTCAAAGGTCATTGACCAGGTTGACTAATACCTTCCTTTATTTCTATATGTAGTATTTTGATATATGATTGAACTTGTTCTCGTTCTGAATATAGGTGAAATATTGATCGATGGATGCTAATCAATACTCAATCAATCACTCATGCTAGGGATATCCTAATTAAGGGGCTACTTGTTAAGTCAGTAATTGATACTCGTTATTATTGTCAATGATCTAAGGGATACTTGTACTAGGAAGAACAATCCACAAAAGCTTCAAAACAATGTAAGTTAAAAACAAATTATCTTCTCCATTAACAGCTTGAACATTTAAAGAGAGCAATCATTTCCTTGTTGAATAATATAACTTATCATCACTGGGGGTGGGGATGAGGGGGAGGCTAAATCCTTACATAAACTGTGCAATGTCATTCGGAAATTCGGAAGTCTGTTATTAATGTACATGTATGTACGTGTTATTCGTAATTTTATTGTAAATACATGTACAACTAAAATAAGGGTTTGACACAAATTATCACAACGTACAGTATCTCCTCAAATATCAAAATTAAAAATACAAAAACAATTACTTGTTTGTGAAAGAAATAAAATAAATACAAACAAGGAAGTTTTGTTGAATCAGAACCCGGATGAACATATTTGAACAAAGATATATAAATAAATCGCATGTATGCAAGTGAGCCAATATGTAGCAATTATAAATGCATAAATAAATAAATAAATAAATAAATAAATAAATAAATAAATAAATAAATAAATAAAATGAGTAGTCTTTGTTTATATACCTAGATATATACATAATATACCTTCATAAACATTGTACATCAAACAACAACAAAATGTGCATAAAGAAAGATAACTCATATTATCATTCGTGAAAAAAAAACATTAAAAAATTAACTCTATCTGAATAATTTTTAATAAATTAACAAATCACGTTCTAATCGATTACAACCGATAACCGAATGATATATACAGCATATTATATACAATAAAATAATCGCATAACGAAATTATCTAAATATAAAAAGTACATAGCTAAAAATACATTTAAAATTAAACACAGCTTATAATTACCGAATATACAAGTTTCATTTAAACGTTCCTAGTATACTTGTAAATTATTTCACAAAGGACCTGAATAAAGTTGAGATTTCATAGGTCTAAAGGAAAACAGGAAAAAAACAGTTTGAATATTAATGCCTATCATGATTTAATTAATACTATTATTTTATTATTGTAGCAAAAATTAACCAGATCAATGCCTTAATGACAACTATATTTGTTTTTCATATTCAATAAATTTAATAGTATGAAATAATATTACACTTCAGAGCACTTGGGTTCAACGCAGTTTTTTTTTATATTTGTTGAGTCTATGTAACTAATCTTCCTAGTTTTCTGTTTTGTGCTGCGTTTGTGTTGTTTGTTTTTGTCTCGTGTCTTGTGTTCCCCATGTTGCTAATGTCTCTAGATTGACCATTCGGTTTTCTCTAATGTCGATCTATTCCCAGTGTATACGAAAATCAAAGTCTCATTTATTTACATTGTCACAAACTATTCAAATGTTTCACTGTGGAATAAAATTATGCAAAAATACATGCAGTGTCAATGTTAATATCCAATGGAAAAACAATTGACCTTCGAATAAGTAGCAATGATTTCATTAGTAAGGACAGTACAATCTTCCAAATATGATATTCAAACTCAACAATTAAAGGAATGCATGTGTCTAAGAACAGAAGAATTCGTCAAAGAGGCAATCAGAATTAAGAATAAGAAATCCCAGGTGGTAACATCAAATACTATAGCTGAAATCAAAGCATTGAAATACTATATGTCGATGTAATGTCAAGTCTTTAACAAATATAAATTGTAACATATAACTGTGAATTTATTCTGTGTAATAATTAATAAATATGAAGAAATCAACTTCTAATACAAATTCCCCTTGGCTGGGAATGAAGCTCTGCACTATAGAATTCTCTAAATGATAATCTCATACAATAAATATAGATAGAGAGTCAAAATTACAAACATAAAATTAATAATATAGATTAATGATAATCATAATATTTAGCAACCGTAAATTTCGATAATAAATGTTATATAACCGATGTAATTTTCACCTGCTTTCCAGTTTCTGTTTAATTTCCTCCATTATTGCATATACATTTCCCTTTTGTCCCTCTGTTCTGTGATATTCGTCAAACTGTATTTGCCCTTTTTAGAATCGAGATGTAGAGGACCATACTCCAAATATATTATTCGGGATCATACTTCTGGAGTTTTGTGTAAAAAGTAGCATGTTTGAAAGCCAGAAGATGTTCGATGTTAAAGTAACACGGTTGCTGGCGACAGTGACATATATTGTATATAATGAACGTTAACGAATACCGAAGCGGCAATCAAACAAGGACAATCTAGAGAAACTGGCAACATAGAGTACACAAGACGAAGAAAAACAAAACAAAAACACAACACAATATGTGTTGGACACCACTAAATGTAAACAAATACAAATAACGTAAATAATACATTCGACATCCTAGAATCAACAGGAGGTAAAGATGTTTTTATACGGAAATCGTAACGGACATCAAAACACGAACTCAGAACGTGAAGACACATAATATGACAAAAAAAACTAATCTAGATGAGCAACACGGACCCACCACAAACCGGGGATGAACTCGAGTGCTCGCGAAGGGTAAGCAGGTCATGTCCCTTACAAGACACATACCGTATTACTCATCATGTAGACACTCTATTGTGTTTTTAATGTCAGTCTGATATGTGTTTTAAAAATGCTGTAGTTAGCGCTTGAAGCAATTGTTTTTGCAGTTTATTCCTGTTGTTGAAATGTTCATATTTCAGGTTATGGTGGTTGTTTTCGCAACTTTATAATAAATCCAGCACACAAACCTAGACATATACAATTCACATATTTGCTCACTAATGACAACTACAGTGATATGTTAATGTAGCAAAACTTAAAAAGGAAAACACGTACACAACCAGACAAGCACAATAACATATTAGTCGAACTTTATATTTCAGATTGTTCTGAGGGTCAAGAGGTGATAAAATGGAGAGAAATCCCCCACATGTTCCACATGTACCTGGTGAGTGAATATATCGTAATTGAAATAGTTTGTGTAATAGTTCGTGTAACTTTCCGTGAGTTTTCGTTGTATTTTATCTTTTTTTTCAGGACGAAGTAATTGCATCTATTCTTTACCCTTGTATGCTATGAAGTGGAATAAAATTTACCAATACATGGCAGACAAAAACAACTAAAACAATGATTTTTGTTTTAAAAAGCGTAGATTTGTCAACGTATGAAAGGACTATATGTATATTCCAGATTGAATTTTTAAACCTGTTTCGTCTTTAATCCTATGGTATTATTGTTTGTAATGGTCGGACTTATGTCTCATTGTGTTTTTTGTGTATATTTGCGCACAGTGATGTCCTAGTATATTTGCGTTCTGTGTTCGGTATTGTGCTGTTCGCTGTGATTTCCGCTTACAAACAATGTTCGTTTCGTCTTTACCTCCAGTTGTTTGTAGGAGAGCGCATGTCTGATTTACGTTATTTGTGCTTGTTTGCGCTTAGTGGCGCCCAACAAATATTGTGTTTTGTTTTTGTTTTGTTTTTCTACGTCGTGTGTAACCTATGTTGCCAGTATCTCTGGATTGTCCTTTTTTGATTGCCCCTTCGGTACTCTCTATCTTTTATTTAATTGCCTAAATTATCGAACGAATCAATGAATTTATGGCCAGAGCTCTTAACATGATGTGATAAATACCACGCCCGACCGCAGTTCAACAAACTAATAGCAGCACAGCACGATCTCCGACATAATATATGCTTATCTAAAGGTAGATTTCTCCTGGTCCATTCATGACACACTTCGTGTGTAAAAACGAATATCTATGAAACCATGACGTAATTATGTCAATATACATTTATAAAGTGGATCAATTATACCGTAAATCCTTGTTATTTTGAACTCTGGAAAGTAATGTACTTTAGTAAATCGATTTAAAAGAAATTATCTTTACCAACTCAAGAGATCATGTGAGAGGTCATGTACATGTGTGTTAAAGGTATCCATTTTGTCTCAGTTTCAACGATTTTTCTATTAGATGCTGGAACTATTTTGATGGAGTGGTATATTTTCTCCTTATTTGATTCCCAAATATTTTAGATATAAGTTATTGGTACGTGGGATTGCTCGAATACTTTGCATACTCGAAATACAATGTGTGAACCGTTCGAGTTCGGCATAACCAGCTTTAACTGTATATCATTATATAATTAAGAAATAAATCATGGAAGCCAGAATGTGTTCGGAGTCTTAACATGGATTGGCGGATATTAGTATTTTATCGCGAGCCAGAAGCGAATAAAGGGGGTGTTCAGGTGCCTTTAAAGGGTCAGTACCTTCTGGCCCTTACATGATATCCGTCGGATATGCATGTAACATATAGTGCCGACTTTTTTCTATTAATTCATATATTGAGCACAAGCACATCCCAACAATGCACAACAGAACACGAACAATAAATAGAGAGGAATAAACATAGACATTTTTAGACTGACCATATTCCTATCTAGCGTTCTGTGTTTCTTTTTTTATTTTACGTTTCTCGTCCTACGGGAAAGTATGTCCGCAATAGTAACACTCCACAACTTAGTGAAAATCATTACCGGTATGTACAAAGACATAATTTTAGTATGAAATATTATTTCAAACACATGTGGGGGATCTACATGTAGGAATTAGGATAGGAAAAACCCCTAACACTTTGTGTTATCGATATTTCTTTACAGATTGCAGAAGGATTTTTAGTCCGCAACAATTACGTAACACGTATCATCTTCACAGTCATGATTAAACAAGTTCATGAAGCAACACACTTGTTTTCACTGATGATTCTTTCAATTCAAGCAACTCATATTAGTAAATTTCTATTCCCACTATATATAACTCACCAATATATAAATATTATGATTAATCAAGTACCTGGAAACAATAATTCCATATATAATATTGATAAAAAAAAAACCAACATTTTGGATTTTTCATACCTCCCAACACGTGGGTCAAAAACGACAGCATATAGCAAATCATTGTTATCTAGAACAGTCATTGATATATCAGATCAATCGAATCCAAAATTAATTCGAATAGAAAATTGAGGTCCGTTTGAGTCCGAAATGACAAAATTTCACTTTATGTTATCGAAATTTCTTAACAGATTGTAGAAGGGTTTTTAGTCCTAAACAATTACGTTACACGTATCATTTGGGGATCACAGTCATGATTAAACAAGTTTATGAAGCAACGCACTTGTTTTCATTGTTGATTCTTTCAATTGAAGCATTTCGGATTAGTGCATTTCTATTTCCACTATGTAAATCACCAAATATTATGATTATTTAAGTACAAAATTTACCTGGAAACAGTAACATGATGATGTAAACATCAATCTTGTAAATATGGTACAAGTGTGCCTTTCAGGGGGGGGGGCGAATGTGTTCCATGAATACTTTATAAGTCAATTATGGGAAAGGGAATATCAGCCATTCAAGCTGATAACTCCAGCAATAGAAAAAAGTCGATGATCATTTTTTTTGTGACACGTGTGCCTTCGTTATTTGATCAAATGCAACATTTAAGAATTGAACAAATATACATGCCACATATACAAAAGAACAAGAAAAGTGCATGTATCTTATTAAAATATGTTCCTTTACTAACACACTGTCTCGTTATTTATTAACGTTGCTATTGCTTAAATGCTAAGAAACCGCAATAGTAACAATTAGAGTATGACGGACGCCAATAACCGTAACCTATTAATGGATTGTTTGATGGATATATTGTTGCTTAACGTCCAGTGAGTAGTACATAAGCTATATTCAGGACGAGAACATGTTCAATAATATATAAGAACAAGCTATAAATTGATATATTGAGTCGTGAAAGATGTAATACTGAATGTTTTAATACTAAGATTTTATATTTACCATTTCAGAACGTAAGAGTAAGTAGATTTAAATTTACATATTACATTTGAATTTAATGGCACAAATATAAAATATTAGTTAGAGAGTGACATGTGACACCAGACAGATTAAACTTAAAACAAAACAGAGATAATAGTAACACTTGCAGTATGACCATTGCTAGTAGCCGCAACCTATCAATGAAATATTTAGATATTGAACGGCTACACATCCCAAATATATAAAAGAACGATACAAGTTGATGAATCTATATATATATATAGTTGTTTGAATGGTTAAAAGTATTAACTAATACACCATTGTTTCCCTTTTTAGTAATGTTTACTTTGCTCCTATGCATTGTGTTTCCACAACAGTAACACGTAGCCATGAACCATACATTGATATATTTTAGTAACCAAATTTGAAACAAAGTGCAAACCAGATATTTCCGCAGATCTAGATGGTTACAACAGTATCAAATCCATACACATAAATAATTAAATATTTATAAACATTAACACGTTCTATAAGCTATATTCAGGACGAGAACATGTTCAATAATATATAAAAAAAAATAGCTAGCTATAAATTGATACATTGAGTCGTGAATGATGTAATACTGAATGTTTTAATACTAAGATTTTATATTTACCATTTCAGAAGAAGTACCAAGTAAAAGTAAGTAGATTTAAATTTACATCTTCTATTTGAAGTTAATGGCACAAATACAAAATATTAGTTAGAGAGTGACATGTGACACCAGACAGATTAAGCTTAAAACAAAACAGATATAATAGTAACACTTGCAGTATGACCATTGCTAGTAGCCGCAACCTATCAATGAAATAGTTAGGAATTGAACGGCTACACATCCCAAATATATACAAGAACGATACAAGTTGATGAATCGATATATATATAGTTGTTTGAATGGTTAAAAGTATTAATTAATACACCATTTTTTTCACTTTTTAGTAATGTTTACTTTGCTCCTATGCATTGTGTTTCCACAACAGTAACACGTAGCCATGAACTATAAATCGATATATTTTAGTAATCAAATTTGAAACAAAGTGCAAACCAGATATTTCCGCAGTTCTAGATGGTTACAACAGAATAAAATCCATACACAAATATAATTTAGTATTTATAAACAGTAACACGTTCTAGAAGCTATATTCAGGACGAGAACATGTTCATTAATATATAAAAAAACAGTTATAAATTGATATATTGAGTCGTGAAAGATGTAATACTGAATGTTTTAATACTAAGATTTTATATTTACCATGTCAGAAGGAGTACCGAGTAAAAGTAAGTAGATTTAAATTGACATCTTCTATTTGAATTTAATGGCACAAATATAAAATATTAGTTAGAAAGTGACATGTGACACCAGACAGATTAAGCGTAAAACAAAACAGAGATAATAGTAACACTAGCAGTATGACGATTGCTAGTAGCCGCAACCTATCAATGAAATATTTAGGTATTGAACGCTACACATCCGAAAAAATTATACAAGAACGATACAAGTTGATGAATCTATATATATATATAGTTGTTTGAATGGTTAAAAGTATTAACTAATACACCATTTTTTCCCTTTTTAGTAATGTTTACTTTGCTCCTATGCATTGTGTTTCCACAACAGTAACACGTAGCCATGAACTATACATTGATATATTTTAGGAACCAAATTTGAAACAAAGTGCAAACCAGATATTTCCCCAGTTCTAGATGGTTACATCAGTATCAAATCCATACAGAAATATAATTAAGTATTTATAAACAGTAACACGTTCTATAAGCTATATTCAGGACGAGAACATGTTCAATAATATATAAAAACCAGCTATAAATTGATATATTGAGTCGTGAAAGATGTAATACTGAAAGTGTTAATACTAAGATTTTATATTTACCATTTCAGAAGGAGTACCGAGTAAAAGTAAGTAGATTTAAATTTACATCTTCTATTTGAAATTAATGGCACAAATATAAAATATTAGTTAGAAAGTGACATGTGACACCAGACATTAAGCTTAAAACAAAACAGAGGTAATAGTAACACTTGCAGTATGACGATTGCTAGTAGGCGCAACCTACCAATGAAATATTTAGGTATTGAACGGATACACATCCCAAATATATACAAGAACGATACATGGATGAATCTATAACAATATAGTTGTTTGAATGGTTAAAAGTATTAACTAATACACTATGTTTTCCCTTTTTAGTAATGTTTACTTTACTCCTATGCATTGTGTTTTCACAACAGTAACACGTAGCCATGAACTATAAATTGATATATTTTAGTAAACAAATTTGAAACAAAGTGCAAACCAGATATTTCGGCAGATCTAGATGGTTACAACAGTATCAAATCCATACACGGAAATAATTAAGTATTTATAAACAGTAACACGTTCTATAAGCTATATTCAGGACGAGAACATGTTCAATAATATATAAAAAGTAGCTATAAATTGATATATTGAGTCGTGAAAGATGTAATACTGAATGTTTTAATACTAATATTTTATATTTACCATTTCAGAAGGACTACCGAGTAATAGTAAGTAGATTTAAATTAGCATCTCCTATTTGAAATTAATGGCACAAATATAAAATATGAGTTAGAGAGTGACATGTGACACCAGACAGATTAAGCTTAAAACAAAACAGAGATAATAGTAACACTTGGAGTATGACGATTGCTAGTAGCCGCAACCTATCAATGAAATATTTAGGTATTGAACGGCAACACATCCCAAATATATACAAGAACGATATATTGTAGAAGTTGATGAATCTGTATATATATAGTTGTTTGAATGGTTAAAAGTATTAACTAATAAACAATTTTTTTCCTTTTTAGTAATGTTTACTTTGCTCCTATGCATTGTGTTTCCACAACAGTAACACGTAGCCATGAACTATAAATTGATATATTTTAGTAACCAAATTTGAAACAAAGTGCAAACCAGATATTTCCGCAATTCTAGATGGTTACAACAGTATCAAATCCATACAAATATATAATTAAGTATGTATCAACAGTAACACGTTCTATAAGCAATATTGAGGACGATAACATGTTCAAAATTATATAAAAAGCAGCTATAAATTGATATATTGAGTCGTGAAAGATGTAATACTGAATGTTTTAATACTAAGATTTTATGTTTACCATTTCAGAAGGAGTACCGAGTAAAAGTAACTAGATTTAAATTGACATCTTCTATTTGAATTTAATGGCACAAATATAAAATATTAGTTAGAGAGTGACATGTGACACCAGACAGATTAAGCTTAAAACAAAACAGAGATAATAGTAACACTTGCAGTATGACGATTGCTAGTAGCCGCAACCTATCAATGAAATATTTAGGTATTGAACGGCTACACATCCCAAATATATACAAGAACGATACATGTTGATGAATCTATAAAAATATAGTTGTTTGAATGGTTAAAAGTATTAACTAATACACCATTTTTCCCTTTTTAGTAATGTTTACTTTGCTCCTATGCATTGTGTTTCCACAACATAACACGTAGCCATGAACTATACATTGATATATTTTAGTAACCAAATTTGAAACAAAGTGCACTCCAGATATTTCCCCAGTTCTAGATGGTTACAACAGTATCATATCCATACACAGAAATAATTAAGTATTTATAAACAGTAACACGTTCTATAAGCTATATTCAGGACGAGAACATGTTCAATAATATATAAAAACTAGCTATGAATTGATATATTGAATCGTGAAAGATATAATACTGAATGTTTTAATACTAAGATTTTATATTTACCATTTCAGAAAGAGTACCGGGTAAGGGTAAGTAGATTTAAATTTACATCTTCTATTTGAATTTAATGGAACAAATATAAAATATTAGTTAGAGAGTGACATGTGACAGCAGCCAGATTAAGCTTAAAACAAAACAGACCCGTCGTGTAGAAGGATGGAATATGTATGTAACCATGATAACAATTATAGACGTAGACATTAATAAATGGTGTAAATCGTACAGAAATACCTCGTTATCTATATCACAGACATATATTTAATATACAGATCCAAATGTAGCAGGAATACAAATACCGAAGGGGCAATCAAAAATGGATAATTCAGAGAAACTGTCAACATAGTCTACACAAGAGCTTAGACCGACAAAATTCCTACCTAATGATCTGTGTTTCATGTGTATTTAATGTCTCTGGTCCTACGGGAATAATTTTTGCAATAGTACCAATCCACTACTTAGTGAAAATCATTACCGGTATGTACAAAGAGAGCATTGTAATATCAAATATTAATTTAAACACCTGTGAAGAGATCTACATGTATTAATTAGGAGAGGTAAAAACCCTAATACTGTCTGTTGTTGTTT